>NDGN011401234.1:0-13747 GCA_002564285.1 Tympanoctomys barrerae | reverse complement strand
ACTGATAGGGTCCTTGTGCCACCCCAGAGGCTGCCTGACATGCTTCCCACCAGCAAGCGGACTGATTGCAGACCAGCTGTTTTCACTGTTTAGAAATACCGTCTCCTACCATGTCATTACGCTAATTGAACAGGCTGGCTTAGGAAGGCTGTGGGGCAGGCGATAATAGTTTGGGGTTTGTCTGTTGTCATTCACAGCCCAACCTTACCCTGCCCAGTGCTCTTCTTGGGAAATACTAGACCCACCAGCTGCTGTCAAGGGCACAGATAATAAATGCCATGCAAGGACAGAAATGACTCTCGCTAAGGATTGCCACCTCCAAAACTTTCGGTCCTGATGGAGACCCCGAGTTCATCTTTCTACATTTGTTGAGGCTTCAACCAACAGAGACAACAAGAAAGCCATCTCCACAAATGAGGGCCCACCTGTTTCAACAGCAATCATAAGTCATCCCTTCTGCTCCTGTCCCTCCCTACTCCACACAGTCATCCATCTCCATGAATCTCCTAAGCAGGTGGAGATTTATACCGGAGCTGTGGCTTCCCATCTGTGGGCCTCCTAATTACCTCTGACATCCTCAGGAAGAGGACCATGCCATCTTATCGTGTTGCATTACATAGCTATATCAAAAGATACGAATGACCAGAAATCAATCTCCCCCTCATTCTGGGGGTGTGTTGGGGAAGGAGAAATGGGAAGCTTGTTTCTGAGGCCCAGTGGGCTGGCAAAACTACTGTGCCATTTGTTGCTCTACTGAGACCCTTTACCAATTTATTTTCTCTTTTGAATGGACGGATGACTTCTAGAACACCTCACCCTTAGAGAAGTGATGGGGTACAGAGGTAGGTGGGATGCCTGATCTTCATAGCAAACTCATTGTTGGACATTAATTCTCTTCCATACTTCTTGAGAAATGGTTAAATGGATGAGACCATACCCATCATTTGCTGTTGCTCAGAGGTGGCCACAATGGTGGGCCTTGAGGTTGGGCGGAAGTCAACCCAAAATTGATCCCATAGGGCAGCACACAGCCTTTGCCTTCTCCAGTATGGCCTGCATTGATGGGGGGCTGAGGCAGGTGTGGGGAAGGCAGGTTGGTAGCAGCACTGTTGGAGGAGCCAGGATAGACCCTCACATGCTGGCCAGGTGGGAAGCAGTAGCATCAGGTGCACATCCAGCGGTGCTGTGCCTTCTTCCCAGAGCTCCTGACCCTGGACCCTCCTGGCTAGCAAGGGAACAGGAGAGTTATTGGAAGGGTTTGGTACAGTTCCTCATGTCCAGTACTGGTCAGAGAGGCCATGACTTAGCTAGTGACAACTGTATCAAACAAAAACTTACACCAATAATTTTTAAAAATCAGCAAAGGAATAGGATGCTGCTGGAACGGTTTGATGAATGACTTACAGTACAGCTTGTATCACCTGGTAAACAGCTTTCATCAGAGAATAAAAGGAAATAGATCTAAAAATTCTTTACATATTGAATTATGTGCTGATTTATATTACCCTGCTGGTTATTAATATTTGGAGTGCTGCCCTTGCACAGATTCATATGCCTCAAGACTAGCAATAGTTTCAAGGTCAAAATAGCATATACAGCCCAGTGCTCAGATATCCAGTAATAAAGATGATAGGCAGCAGCATGAACAAAGAGAAGGGGCTGCCAGCTTCAGAGGCTTCCTGCGAGAGGGGAGTTTCCAGCCCGGGTTGGAAGGTCAGTGAGGACTTTGTCAGGTACAGCCCCGTGTGTGGAGGGCAAAGGGAAGCAGGCACTCAGCACAGTAGGCCTCACTGGCTTTCGGAGGGCAAAGCTCAGAACACAGGGGCCCTCGGGGCTACCGGGGATTGCTCAGCCGCTTGCCCCCCAAGGGCACTTTGAAATTGGGGAATGAAAAGCTACCTTTGAATCTTGAAAGCCTCGGAACAATTAAAGTGGTTGCTGCCACAGCGAAGAAGGAAATGCGAAGAGGGAGATAGTGGGAGAGTCTTAATTAATAGTTTCTTGTGGTTTATTCCTGCTTTGATCATGAGGCTGATATTTCCGCAGTCTATTACAAACTTCATTAAGTTTATTTGTCTGCCAGGCGCCTGCCCTTTCTCCTGGCCTGTCCTGCCAAAGATAAATGACTCCAGTGGCTCAGCTGATCCCTTCTCAGCTCCTCGCAATGTGTGGGCTGCTGGAGGACACCTGAAGGGAAGCTGCAGTGGGCAGACCCAGGGGACACCGAGGTGGCCTCTCACTCCCACAGTGGGGAGATGGCGTCCGTGCCAAGCTACCAACTGGAATTGAAAGCAAAGAGTTTCCACACACCTGTGAGCCTCTTCCGGAAGTGAACCAGACAACGTGGGTTTAGGCTGAATCCAGGCCAGTGAGTTGGGTTGAGCAAGCAATTTATCATGACAGTCCCAGAATCTCTACCTTAAAGGCATTGGGAAGGTCACCTCCTCCGGCCACCCATCCGGAGCTTGAGAACCTCTGCACAAGCTATTGCCAAGCCCACGCTTGGCTCCTCCTGTGACAAGGAGCTCGTTATTCCAGTGGCAGCTCATTCCATCCTCAGACAGCTCCGAGTCTAAAATTCGTTCCTTTCAACTTCAAAGTTATGATCCAAGTACTCTCAATTGAATCAATCAGTTTAAAAAAATAACTAATTTATCTTTCACAAACCTCATCACACATGTGAAGAGAGGGATTCTATTGTCCGCAAGTCTAGCTAAATACCTGCCACTTCTCACCAAGTCTTCACATAACAAAATTTGTATCTTTTTAACTATGCCATTCCCAGAGCTGGCAAAATACCCGGCCAGAGCAGTGCAAAGTGGAGCAGGACTGTCGCCTCGCTTGTATTAGACGTAGTATTTTCTAACAGAGCCACAGTCACGACTGCATTTTTGTCAGCCACATCGCTGTACTAATGAACCTTCAGGGATTTAAACTCTATAAGTTATACCCGCTTATCAGAACTAGTTTAAAGTGCTAAGCAGAATAAGTAATGATAGCATTAGATACCATGAATGCTGATAGATCCCTTGAAAATTCAGCCAATTTCACTGGGAGATTGTGGCTCAAAAAGTGATTGCATTTTCACTGTGGATTTAAGTTATATTAATTAATCCATGAATTAATTGCATTTACGAGAATGGCTTTCAGAATGATCTAAATAGGTTTGAGCCAATAGTTAACAGGTAACTTATTTACCCTTAGGATAATCACCCAAATAATAAGGTATTAAATTCACATTAACATAATAATTGTGTAAAAAATAACTAAATTAACATTTAATGTAATTCATAGTAAATTAGATAGTCAAACTTATTAAATGTCAATTAGCCATATTAGCTACTGACACCTAAGTGATTATACATGCTAATGTTAATTAATTTCTTATTTCTTACAAGCTTAATGACTTAACAAAACATATTTACATATTTAGAGATTCTTAAAATCACCAGACAGAAGGATGTGAAAGTAGTTGTCTGAACGGTGGCTTGGGAGAAGAGATTAAAGGAAATTGATTATTGTTGCATAGGACACCTCTCCTTTGTATTCTCTCTTATTTTATTCTTTGCTGCAATCTTTTTTCTTTTTCTTTTCTCATTAGTCCATGTCTGCAGTAAACAATGATTGCATTCCACGTGGGGAGTTGGTGCATGTTCACACACATCTTAATTCTGTCTTTTATCCTTTCCCTTCTCTTGCATCCCCCATCCCTTTTGCCACAGAGCCATCTTTCATTTCTCTCTTTACTTATATTGTGGATTTCTCATATAAGAGAAACCATGTGATAGCTAAGCTTCTGTGTCTGATTGACTTCGTTTGACATTATGGCCATCTTCTCCATATGCAGAGAATGTATCGGGGCGAACAGTCCAAAGAGTCTGTGAGAGGGGACCCTAGGAGCACCATTAGGGAATGAGGAGTCCGGAAAGGGACACAACCTATAAACCATGCTCCATGGACAGATCACCACTGCGGGCAACCAAAGTCCTACGGGGGCCCTCTGTGAGGCTGTGTGAGGTGAGAGGAAGTGTTCTTTCTTTTTGCTAGATGAGTCTTTTTTGATGTTGTTCTTGTTACTTGTGGTGTTAGGGACTGAGCCCAGTACATTGGGCATGTTAGGCAAGTGCTCTACCACTGAGCTATACCCTCGGCCCAAGCTTTGATTATTTTCGTTAACTGAACAGACCTACTGTTTTTATGCGAAGTTCAGTGTGAGTATTCTCTAAGGGTAAGCATTAATTTGAACGTTAGAAGGTTTGAAGTCTAAGCTGCCAAGAGACTAAGGATGTGGCCGAGTTTTAAGAATACTTTGAACCTGGCTCCTTTGTGCCACTGGGCCTCTTCTTTTCTCCTCTCTTATTCTCAGCAATTCCAGACTGAGTTTATATGCATGCCGGAAACATGGTCTTGAGCTCCAAATTTTGCAGCTGTAGCTAGAAACAGTTCTAATCTTGAAGACAAAACAGCTCTGAAGTCCTCTTGATCTCAAGCCTGGAAACCCATGGAATGGACACGCAAGGTTGCATGACTGCTTTCTCTCTGCTCCCTTTATTCATAACCTGTAGGTAAAAGAAGCAGGTAACACAAGAACAATAGAGTAGTGAGAGGCCCCCAATGGAGTTTTATCATGGGTAGGCTATGGGTACCCATAGCCAAGGGGCTATGGGTAGGGAAGGGGACAGAGTGATGCTGGAGTTGAATTTCACAGGCATTAGCTGAGAGAGAGGTGAGGACAGCTGTTCAGGAGAAAGCCTGGTCTTCTCTGACACTGGGGAAATTCTTGCCCCTGGCTGGTAGCTTGTGGTNGCTGTTTCTGCAACCCAACTGTCACACAAAAGCAGGGATGGACTACACGGGTAAGAATGTCCTGTTAGGCCTGTTCGGACTGAAGCACACAGTCAAATGCTTTCCTTAATATATTTCTGTAAGGCTTAGCATTATAGAAAATGCTTTCCAAAGAAGAAAACCTTTTAGTAAGTTAATCATTTTGGAATCTAAAAATATTATACTCTGTTGATTTCATCATTGTTAGCTCTACGTAAGCTGTAGATTTGTGGGCTAGTTGCTTCACCGATTCCTTGAATTTCTAAGAATTCCTATGAAATAGGTGTTATTATTCTTCACAGACAAGGACATTGAAATGCTGAGAGTAAGTAAATTGCCTCAGATTTTAGCCCAATTTATGAGTGATAGAGCCTGTCTTCAAACCCAGATCTGACTGACCTCATGGCCGTATTCATTCATTCATTCATTTATTCATTCAATAGCACTCTAGACTACGTAGGCACTGTGCTGGGCCTCAGAGATTCAAAACAATCACAACATTGTTCCTGCTTTCAAAGGATGCCAGAAGAGCTCCAACAGTGAGAAAAATGGTAGGCTAGAGAGAGACAGCGTGCACATCAGGACACTGATCTCAGTCAAGGCTGGGAAGTTATTGAAGGATAACAACATACAAGTTCTAGTCTGAAGGCCAAGGGGCTATGGCAAATGTGAAGCACAGAGACTAAAATCTAGCTAGAGGGTCAGCCAGATAGCTTAGCAGACTAAAGTGCCTATTTAGGCAGTCAGAGGGACTGGGGTTCAATCCCTGGTGTGCCATGCTGGCCCTGACCCCCGGGGTGCACTGATATGGTGGCTGAAACTGGGCATGGTGGTGTGTGCCTATAATCCCACTGCTTGGGAGGCTGAAAACAAAAGGATCACTATGGGTCTGATCTGCGCAGTGAGATCCTATAGAACCTGTACTTAAAAAAAAAAAAAGTCTAGATAGGAAAATGAGTAAGGGGGTGGTGGAAAGTGTGGAAGAGTGAGTAGGAAGGAAGAAGTAAATATGATGTTAGAGTGGGGTGGGGAGGTACGTAGGGACTGGGTTATAAAGACCTAGAGTGTCCTGGTAAGGAGTTGTGTCTGTGTTTGTGTCATCTTCATCAGAGGCTTTGGGCTTCTTGACTCAGCTCTGACTTCTGGACTATAGGCATAATTAGTAGAGGTATTCTTTCTGAATTCATGAGCTCTCTTCTTCACATAGGGAAGGAGTTGTTAAGATGCCCATCCATCACAGCTGTCCTCTTTGATCAAACACAACCACAGGGAAGCTATGAAAGTATAGGACAAGACAAAGGTATGCAGGGAAAAAGCAACAACAAACAAACTTCTGTACAAGCGTTGCCTGTGCGATCTGCCAGCTCTCATATTGAGCAAAATCTTAGATGCTTTCTTATTTATAGACGACTTGGCAGGACTATTATAAGAATTAGAGTAGATGTATATGAAGTGCCTGACCCATGGTAAGAAACCTAATGAGTATATGTTCACTTTTCTGTAACCTCTCCAACACTCAGTGATTACAATACATAAATAATAGTAATTGGTTACAGACTTAACAGGAGAGCTACACAATCGCATCTTCACATACTTAGAAAACAATCATCATCTATTAATACCCTCCTCCCCACAATTAAATATTGTCTATTCAGACCTTCTCTCTCCTCACAATCATTTTTCATATGGTCTGTTTTGTAGACCTTTATCATGTCAATAGATTTGTCTTCTACTGACAAATCTCTAGTTGGCAGTTGTTCCTTCCAAGGGTGGCTAGAATTGGACCAGCAATCTGGAGTTAGTTTGAGCAGACAGAACATGGATGGGTCTATCACAGCCCATGTTCTGGTTCCATAATCCTATCAGAGCAACCTCAGCCATCATTGCCTTCTGAGCAGTTACATCGCACTGGAAATACTGAAGTTTGTTATGGTTTGAGTCTAGGTGTCCCCCCCAAAGCCTCATGAAGTCATTTGTGCAGGCTTCTAGAGTTTGTGATGAATTCATGCTCTAATGCTGGGATTACAGATGTGAGTGCTACACCTGCCCTGGGATGGATAATCTGCATACAATATAAGGAGGTGAGAGAGGCTTTCTAGTTGCTACAGCAGCCACAGCTCCTCCCTTTGCTCTTTGCTGTTTTCTACCGCCATGAACTGCTACCAGCTTCTGTGTGCCCCTCTGCCCTGGAGCCAGCTGAGTATGTACTGAGACCTCCACTAACTGTGAGCTAAATAAACATTTCCTTCCCTAATTTTGGATGTCGGGTATTTTGTCCCAGCAATGAGAGAAAAGTAACTGAGACAGAGTTGGTAGCTAACTGTAGCCTTCTCCTCCATAATTCTTTTTCCCTCAGGTAAAAACAAACCTGCTCAGTCACTGGATCTTGAGGGAAGGCTCAGTTTGCACAATGCTGGTGACAGTTCAACATCAATAGACATTATTTGGACTTCATGCAAATGTAATCAGTGCAATGTAGAGAAAAGAGAATCAACTTTGGAACCAGTTCACTGTGGGTTGAAATTCATATTAGAAATCTACTAGTAACAAAACCACATAAAGCTTAGTTATCATCTTTAAGCCTTAACTTTCACATCTATAAAATGAATGTGATAGAATCATTCTAAGAGTTAGACAGATTATGAATTGAAACCTTTGCCTATGTAGTCATTGAAGAATTTTTTGTCTTTCCTTGTATTTGGCCCTAGCCTCCTGGGATGTAAAGATGAGGCTTAGTTCCTTACCATAAAAAGCTCATAGTAATAAAAAAGGGAAGATGACCTAGTTTTAATAAAATGTACTATATATGGTTTTTGAAGTAAGCACAGGGAGCTGTGAGTCTAGCATATAGCAGGTTCTCAGTAAGCATTTGATGAACAAATAATTGTTTTGGCCTGAAATTCAAGTCATGTGTCCCAAATCTTGTACTTAAGGCAATTGGCTTTGAATAAATATAAAACCAGGGTTTCACATTTATTTATTTATTTATTTATTTATTTATTTATTTACTCGATTGGTTTTAACAATTGCTCCTGCTCATAAGAATGTTCTTAGTTTTATTTATCATGTCATACATGAGCTGTTATGTTCAACTTTGTGTCACCTAAGTGTCTGGTGTTTTGTTTAACCTATTGACAAATATGTTGACCAGGATAGTGCTAGAAAGAGGCTTGTACAACCCTCTCAAAACATTTCTTTAGGACATTCTTTTGTGCTTAGGATATCTGAGAGTTTAAAAAGCTAGGGGTAAAATATCTGTAGATATTTCCAGAATTTTCTTCAAGGGTTCCAGCTCATTCAACATCCTAGTTCCATCGTGGGGCAGTGGTACTGGACATGCAGCCTCCCATCTCCACTAACCCACAGTGCACTTTTTCTCTCCGTATTTTCCTGATCCACTTGCCACCCTGCTCCCAGAGGAATCAATAATTAAACTATGTGGATCAATGTCCTAAACCATTATGGGGAAGGTTTTCTGAAATATAAACTCCTTAGAAGTCTGCAGGCCTTTTAAGGCTCTCTAGGTTTCTGTTCCAAACTGCTTAATTTAATATCAGAGGCCCTCCATAGTTTAGCTTCTGCGTATTTGTCAGCCTGTTTCCTAACACTCTATTTTTCATCATTTAAGCTCTAGAGACTCTAACCGATCATATCTGCCCACATAGGTCTTGATATTCCTTTGCATACTTTTGTTCAAATCATTCTGTCTGCAGGGGTGCTTTCCCCTCTCCCAGCCACCTTCACCTTGTCTTAGTCTTCCAGATGAGTCATCTCCTTTTCCCACACTGCATCAGAGACCAGGTTAGATGGCTCTCTGGGCTCTCTAGGTTCCTGTGCGTGACCTGGTATTGTTGCACTGAGTGCACTGATGCCAACTGAACATCCTACTGGACTCAAGGCAAAAGGACTGAGTTCAAGTCATCTAGAAATTTTCAGTTCCTGTCTTAGGACTGGCACATGGTAGTTGTGTAATAAAATGATTGTTGAAGCTTGTGTTTGTGTTTGTGTGTGTGTGCGTGTGCGCTTCAATGGTCTCAGAAAATTTCTGTGGGGTTCTAATGACTTCTCTGAGTGGGAGATGAAAATATTACTGTGGGTGGAACCTGAGCCCCAGTGAGGTTGAGCAACACCCCTAAGCTCTCTCATCTGGGACTAGAGTCTCACTCTAATTCAGCCCATACTGCCCACCACTAGGGAGCACTACCTTCTATGACCTAGTTCTTTAATGTTTAAAACTGCTTGTATTCATGACCCTGGCTCACCTGGGAATGCTCAGGCACTATTTTGGAAAGAGGAGGTGAATTATACTGTGAGATAAATGGCAGGTCAGGGAGTCTATTTCTAGCAAAGACATTTTCACCTAATAGAGGGCTCCTGGGAGCATTTTACCCCATTGGCCTGCATCTTTCCTGGTAAGGTCTCAGTTACCATGGCAGCTGGTAAAACATACTACCAGAAAATGGATATTGTAATGACTGTTCAACCTCAGAGCATAGGTAAATGCCTTCTCCAGCTAGTTTTAGGGTCAGTTCATCCTGAGGGAAATTCTAGGTTTGAAGGTCTAAAGGTCTAATTTTAGGTCTAAAGGTTAGAGAATATACTGGGGGACTAGTAGTGAGGGATAACATGGCTTTGGAGAATACAAGTCAAAACTATTAGATGCCCATCATCTAATAGTTTTGTGTGAGAGATGGGTGTAGACAAAATCTCAAGCCTGTTTAATCTAGGCCATGCTGCAAATCTTTTAAGGATGCCGAATACAAATGAATTGGCCTCCCTATGGAGCCTCGATGCTGAAAGTCACTCATACAGACAGAAAACTTATGAAATAGCTGTTGGATCCTCGAGGCATGCTTTGTGCTCAGGTCTTTCCCATGGTAAGACTTTTTATTAAGAGCCTGTGGCTGCTTCCAGTTTTGTCACCCGAAGCACCTGAGTCCTGCTTGCCAGATGTTTATGATGTTATCAGGGAATGGAAGACCATCCTGGGGCAGCTGGACATCACCTGGGAAGGAAGCCTAGGGACCCCAGACCAAAAGTGTCCAAATGCTCAGTCCTATTTGGAATACACCTGGCAGAAATGGAGTCTGGCAAAGGACTGAGGTGAAAAGAGCACAGAACAAAGCAATGTTAATCCCTCAAAACCGAGGAATCACACAGAACATTACCCTGGTGTCTCCAGGCTGGCACAGGCACCTCGGGGATGCCTGTTCAATGAAGACAGATTGCTTGAGCGTAACTTACCCTTTTGTCTCTGTCCTCTGCACCCACAAACCTCAGAGGCTGCCCAGATTTCTAGATTATTGAGAGGTCAGTCACCTTCATATTGTAACTCAACTGTTAATCTTCACATCATGTATGCCGAATTTCTCCCAGCAGGGGACACTTCTGGTAACTTACAGGTTATGTTTGCAATGCACAAAGAGAAGTCTGGAGAGAGTGAGCTCACCGTACTCAGCCTTCATCTTGTTCCCCACCCTCTCTGTCAGCTGCTCGAGTCTGTCCTACCTACCCTGCCTTCCTCCAGTTTCAGCTCCCTCTCACTGCTTCACTCTTGCCCCTTCCTCTCCCCAGCATCACTTCTGGGAATCTGGAGATTACAGGGGCTTCTTGTTCAGGACCTCAGAGAGCCCTAAACCCACCCAATCTCCTTGAAAATCCAACCACTTTGGAACCAATATTCTTGTTTCATGGGGCTTCCTAGGGCTGGAGTTACCCTTGTCCACCACTTCCACATCTCATTTTTGAACATGGCCCAGAGGCCCCACAATGTAGTATGATTTTAAGATTAAGGAAATAATCTTCCATCTTGCTTGGTTGTTTTTCATTTCCTCTTATTTGTTTTTGCTACTTCACCTGCCTTCACCTTCCTTTCTCTGGTAAGTGTAACCAGCCTCTCCAGGGCTTTGATTCTTTGGATTATAGGTTTGGTATGAAATGCATATCAAAGTTTTGTAAATAGTGGGGAAATGTAAATGTGGAAGGTCCAGTTGTAGCTCAGGATGAGGAAATAGTCCCAGGAACAGAATAAATGTGTGGCTGAGCCTGAGTTTTTTCTGAGGACGCTTTCTCCCTGCCTATGGACAGAGCACATACAAGACATGTAGCACCTCCTAAGTTGGAAATGCATGCAGGGAAATTTAAGAAAGAGGAAAGGAAATTGGAAGCATGAATAACCAGGTCAAGATCAGAACTGGTCAACCTACAAATGACTGCAGGCTACTAGCACAAGTGAGAGGCACTGTGGGAAGGCAGGGAGTAGTGGAAGCTAAGTCTCTGGAACCAGATAAGTGGTCTTGCCTACCTTCATTACCCAAGCATGTTACATGTGCTCTCTTCATGCTGTTTGCCTCGCTTTTCACCAGGACATTTGAGAAAGGTGTAGTTACATGCATTTTATGAATAACTCAGGAGGGAGGAATGAGAGGTGATTTTTAAGATGCATCAGTCTAATGAAAATAAGTCACCTTTGTGAAAGTATTTTTACAAAGCATTTCCTTATTTTTTTTATCTGCCCCTTACTCATGACAACCTTTTGACACAGAAATAAAGACTATTTCCATGATACATACTCAACTATACATTTCTTGAATGCCCACTGTACTGAATGAAAAAGGATATTTTTCTCCACCCAAGAGTCTGTGGGTCGGTGGTCTTCGTGGATTGGGTAGGGTGAATCTGCAGCAACGACTCACTGAACAAAAGCCCAAGGTTCAGACCAATGCTGCACCTCATATCCTGAAAAAAGGTTGGGAAATTGAATTTAATATATTAAAATCAATAGTCAGAAATTAAATCTACACATTTTTCTGACCAGAGTCGACAACAGCTTTATGTAATTCTCCCCACAACCAATTGGTTGATGTAGCACACAGGATCTGAGAGATAGAGATTCACCAGGGAAACACATCAAGTAGTAACCTGATGAGGGAATGAACGTAGGCCTTTTGGGTCTTGGGGAAGTGCTTTTTTTCCACTTGTTCATGCTTCTCCTGATGGTCAGGCACCATATAGAGGCCAAAGTTGAATGTCTTTAGCACAGCGAGCTTTGCTTTAATAGAGCCTGCCTTCCTGCTGTGCTCACCCCTTCATTCCTTCTTCTCCTTATCCACTGCTACTGCTTGCCCAGATGTCCAGGGTCTTCGTGATGCCTCAGTTGGTCTTGAGTGCACGCTAAGTTGCTCCTACAGGCTTCCCTTTCAGACAACCCACTAGGCCCTGGACCTGCTCTCAGTGGACTCAAAGAAGCCAGTGCTGAGGTCCAGGGAACTGTTCACTGGCAGTCACAATCAATACTGAAATCAGAGTCTGGGTGTTGAACGGGATGCACTTTTCCCAGCCCCACCTTCCCCCCACTGTTACTAACCCTAGCAGCTGGAGCTTTCAAGGCCATGCAAAAGCACGGTCATCTATGGCCGGAGATTTCTGAAGGTATTTTTTTAAAAAAAATTTGTTTTGTGTTTGTTTCTACTAATCATGAGTGCACTTTAAGACTCCAGATGTCTTTGGGGCTCAACCCTTGATTGCAAGTGGGGGGAAGTAAATGAGACAGACTGCTTGGGGAGGACAGGTGGCAATTAAGGGTTAGGATAAGTAAATGGGAGCCCAACATCTTAGCCTCTTACCAGGGCTAAATTAAACATCTGCCTTGCCTGATAGCTCCTGTAGATCCCAGAGAAGATTGGGAGGGGTGAGGTAGAGCATGTTTTGCTATTAAAAGTACATTTAAAAAGCAGCTGGTGGCTAATTCTCAGTATTTCTGGGAAAGAAACTAAAGCATCTATAAATTGTAATAATTGCATTTTTGCTTCTTAATATTTACTATTTTTACCTACCTTGGTAAGTTATTTAACCCCTCAGTGATTTTCTTGTCTATAAAATGAGTATAAAAATGATACCACCTCATAGGGTTGTTGTGTTAAAGGAAAACTGGAAATTGCTTAGAGCATGCCTGGAATATAGTAAACATACAATAAAATTTAAGTCATTTCTGTTCTCATTTATATATCTTGCCTTATTTAATTAACTATGGCTTTCAGAATAGTGATGACCAAAACTGATGACATAGGCGTCCTCCACCATTTCTGACCTTAATGGGGTTATGTCTAAGGCCTTACAATTGAGCATGGTGCTATTAGTCTGATACAAAAGTTTGTTCATTAAGGAAGTATCTTTGCATAGTTCATCATTTCCTAAGAGGTTTCTAATATATATAATCAAAAAGAGACCTTGAATTTTAGTTGGTATCTAATAGGTATCTGATAAGAAAAATCATAGTATCTCTTTTATCATATAAATTATATTAATACATTTTTCATTACTGAACTTGCTTTGCCTTTTTAAAAAGTAGATTTGTTAGTATATTTTGCAAATACATAATGGTGATGTTCATCATAGGGAATTTGTAGCCATATATGATATATTTTATTTTATTTTATTGAGAAATAAATAGCAATGAGAACATTTCAAAACTGATTAATAAGACATTTTCAATAATTAATACATTGTACATTGTTATCTTNTTAGTGGCTATCCATAGTACAAGATACAGACAAGATATCCTGTTCAAGCACTATTAGTACAAATCTTTCTTCTCATTGATTTAAGCAAAAGTAGGTGTATATTTATCTTAACTATTCTGTATATACAGATACAGAATGGGCCTTCCTTTCTAGCCCCTGTTTTTGTTTAGTCCTATCAGAGATGGATATTCCACTGGCATCTAAATACTATAGGTGCGTGAATTCAGCAAAACAATCCAACACAGCCCAGCAGTCCACAATAGTAGTAGGTGATCTGCAGAAGTTGTTGACTTGAGCCTTTCACAGCTCAGCATATTAATAAGGCTTTACTTTATATGTCTTGTTTTTATACTTTTCTGCTGGATGGTTAAGACCAAGATAAAGCAAGACCTATATAACAA
>NDGN011401211.1:0-10680 GCA_002564285.1 Tympanoctomys barrerae | reverse complement strand
TTATTTAGTACAGGGTCTTGCTACGCAGCTTGGACTCAGAGTGATCCTCCTGTCTCAGCCTCCCTAGCTCTGGGATTACAGGTGTGCACCACTATGCCTGGTTTCAAGGCCTGCACAGCATGTGGTACAGGTGATCTAACCAGGGTCCTTGCAATTGCCAGGCATGCGCTTAGATTGCCAACTATCTTCCCAGCCCCTACATAGTGAATTTAAAACCAGTTTGATGGGCCAGGGAGACAGCTCAGTAGAATAAGCACCTGCCTGGCAAGCACAAGGTCCTGAATTCAATTTCCAGTACCGCAATAAAATAAAAAATAAAACCAGTTTGAACTACATAAGGAGATCCTGTCTCAAAGCAAGCAAACAAACAAACAAAATGATAATCCCTGTCCTTGTAAAGTTTATATTCAAGGAATTATATGTAATTACACAGACACACATGACAGGCACAGTTACTGCTACTTGAGTGAGGGGCAATTACATGGTAAAAGAGGCTTTGGTTCTAAGAATTACTTAAATTGATAGTTGCTCTGATGCTGTTTCCTAAGACACTAGACAAAATTCCAGACAATTATTTTTAGGCATACAAATAACCACTTTTCAAGTGACTATTCACATTTTCTTCCATCTATACATGAAACACAAAATTCAAGTGAGGGAAGACAAGATGGTTGAACATAAAGATATGAACTTCATTTGTCAAAGAATGCTCTCAGGGTGGACGCATCTCGTTTTTGCATGTCACATCAATTCCCCTGTGGGATCACTTTAGTTCGCTCTAAGGGGTAAAGATAGGATTGGCTAACCCACTGTCCATTTCTCCAAATCCCTGCCCTACCATCCCTCCCTTTATAGTACAACTTGGTCAAAGAGTATCCAAACCCTTTGTGACCGGTACCATAGGTCAGTCAGCTTTGCATTCTGGGACTGATCTGTAACTGCTGGAGGAAAAATGCTTTCTTTTTCATGGATGCTATTGTGTTGGCAGGGATAAAAGGTCCACAGACAAAGCTATGATAAGGGAGAATGGGCAATACTCAAAAGGAAGAAAACCTTAGAAGATGCATAATTGTGATCACAAGGAGCTCAGACCTTAACTCTCTTAATTATAGATTTGTGTCTACATTTCCTATATGAACAAAAAGAAAAGACAAATGCCAACTGGACAATGTATTATTGAAATATAAAACTCAATATTAATGATTTTAAAATCTAGGTACTCTGATTTTAAAACATTAAGTATAATATGAATAATTCCATAGGAAAAAAGGAAAAGACCATAGAAATAATCAATAAACTAAAATTTATAGTTAGCCTCATATTGTTCCTTCTGTTTCAAATTATTTACAGTGAAAAATGTGTGACTTTACCAATTAAAAAAGCAACAACAACAATAAAAACACCTTAAGGTAAAAAGCAAAAATATAAACTAAATTCAAGAATGTTAGCCTGGTATAAAAGTGCAGCTTAGGCCAGCCAAATAGCTCAGTGGATTAAAGCACCTGCAAGCAGGCACAGGGGTTGGGGGTTCGATCCTTGAGCCTGCCATGCCAAAGCACTGAGACAGCAATTGAGACTGGGTGTGGTGGTGCGTGCCTGTAATCCCGGCTCTTGGGAGGCTGTAAACAGGCGCATCACTATGAGTCCAATCTAGTAGTGAAACCCTAAACACTTTGTAGACCCCTCCCTAAAATACAAAAATGAATGAATGAATGAATAAATAAATGTGTAGGTTGAGACTGGGTGTGGTGGTACATGCCTGTAATCCCAACTCTTGGGAGGCTGTAAAGAGGTGGATCACTAAAGTCTGATCTAACAGTGAGACCATAAACACCCAGTAGACCCTTCTCTAAAATACAAAATAAATAAATAAATAAATAAATAAATAAATAAATAAGACTGCAGGTCAACAGGGAGGGGAATATACACGAAACCAGGATGTCAGACAGGAGCCCATGGCACACTCTTCATTGAAGATGAGAGATGAGGGAGCATTTTTGGAGAGACATGAATAGCATCTCAAGGAAAAATACAATGAGGTGCAGGGAGTGGCCAAAGGCTGGAGGGGATGGGGATGCTTCAGGGACCTGAGGAGTGATGTTGGAAAAAATACAATTCAGATTAAATTTTTAAAATATGTGAAGCCAGAACCATAGAATGGCAAAAACAGAGAAGACCTTAGATTTGTCTAATAGGACATTCACATTTCAAAATGAGAGTACTGGCACTGCAGCAAATGAAAGGACTGTGAGGGAGGTAACACATCTATAGGGAAATCTAGGAGTAAAAAATAGGCCTCCCCTTCTTTCCCACCATACCACTCCCCTACAAGTCACATCATCCCACCTCTCCTATTTGACCCCATTATGTGTTTAAGTGAATGGTCTTTGCATGCTATGCAGTCCATTTTTCTCTCTCATAATTAAGAGCTTTTACCACAACTAGTACATAATTAACAACAATTAGTAATAAATCTCAACTGATTATATAGCCACATATACAACAGAATGGCAGCCACAAATAGCAATAAAGGCCTTTATCAGGCCCATATTTACCTGAACTTCTCAAATCATGTGTCCCTTAACAATGGAAATATAATTTGAGAAATACACCATTAGGTGATTTCATCATAGTGTGAACATCACAGAGTACGCATACACAAATATGAATGGTTTATACATTCATCACTCAATAAGTCCTCGTGAACTAGATTACTGTTAGTATTCTATGGAGACACAAATTTTAGTGACATAGACAGTATGTCTCATGTATCTGTGTATAGAGGTACATGTATAAATCTGTGTGTCTGTGAAGAGAGAGAGAGAGAGAGAGAGAGAGAGAGAGAGAGAGAGATCTGTTCTAGAGCTTTAGTTGAGTGATTTTTTTTTTTTTTTTTTTATGATGTAGCATGGAAAATTAAGTCCCTGAGAATGTGATTTGTAGGGATCGCTAAATATGTTAGCACAACTGCTTTACTAGCTGGCTACCTCAGTAAGCAGTTATAAATTTCTTTATATACAACCTGTGAGATATTTTAAATATGTACAAAACATTTTAAACTTCACTTGATATAGCTGTTTAGTAATATGTGCTGTGGTTAACAATTTTAATATGTTGGGTAGTAAAACTTAAATGTAACAGTTCCAACATTTCTCAAGGGAGAGATTTAGGACAGACATATGTTATTCATCAGCATTTCCAGGAGAAATCTCAGAAATCAAGAGAAATATAGACCCTATTATACACCAGTGTTGTAAATCTTAATGGAAAACAATCATATTTAAAACTGTCTTTTGTTTTGTCTTGTCTTGTTTTATTTTGGCAGGCCTGAAACAGAAATTTGAAACACTTGTAGGACGTTCCTTCATGCAAAGTCTAATACTGACATACCATGATGAACGAGAATTAACAAATTAGAATGAAGGAATGAAGCAGAGCCCTTCTGAAATGAATGTGATTCCCTTCACCTAAAGTATTCCTTCATCTAAGTGGTTGGAGCCTACCATCCTGTTTTTGTTCACTGTCATCTACTATAAAAAGCTGAAACTATCATTGAAGTTGGGTAATATGAGGCTGGCAATAGGACTTTCAGTGTCATTGGACCATTAACCACAGCAACATCTTCATCACTGCCAAGCCAGAAGGAATACTCAGGTTTAAAAATAATTTCTTACAGGAAAGAATTTTGAAATGTTGAGAACTGATGCACAATTAGAATAGTGTCCTTAGGGGAAGAAATATACAGATACATTTCTGAAATTCAATGAATTACTGAAGGAAAATTTTGAGATTCAGAAAGAATGCCATGATAATAGTAAAAGAAATATAAAAGGAGAAATTCTTATTACTTCATTTTTTATAATTCTGTTTGTAAGTACTTCATATTTTACTAAGATTAATTTTCTGTGAGGCTAGGAAAAAGTACCTGGCTAAATATGAAAAATATTTTGTTTGAAAGCAAACCTCCTCCTACATAATAAATAAAATGGAAATGCCTTGTGCTAATGAAGATGAAGACATGTGTAACAGAATGGCAGCCACAAATAGCAATAATGGCCTTTATCAGGCCCATATTTACCTGAACTTCTCAAAAGAGGAAGTCTGTCAGGAATAAATAATTACAAATAGATACTTACTGATGGCTATAAAATTTGACTTTGTTTTACTATGGATAAGAACATAAGTGTTTTCACTGGAAAGAAGACCTGAAAGTGCCATGAGCTGCCTTTCACAAATTCTCAACTCCTTCCTCATTCAAAGCTCATGAAGAGTTTCCACTGCTGATACAAGAGAACCCCAACTGAGACCTCCTTGGGAACGTAGCACTTTATGTTCAGATGGGCATTTTGGTTGTTTCCATGTCTCGGCTGTTATGAAATGAGCTACAATGAACACCACAGTGACAACATCCCTTTGAGACTGTGTAATATTATCTAACCTGTAAAAGGGAAATTCTGCAATATTTGACAACTTCAGTAAACTGGAGAGGACATTACACTGAGTAAAAACACCATGCACAGGATACATACTACATGGTTGCATTTATATTTGGTACCTAAAATAAGCAAATTAATAAAATGAAAGAAAAGAATGGTGATTGCCTGAGGTGAGAAAAGGGAGAAATGAGAGTTGCTAAGTGTTACTCATAAAATTTCCTCATACAAGATGAATATGTTGTAGATATCTGTTGTACAATGTTCTGACTATAGTTGAGAACACTGGACTGTACACTTTTAAGGACAGTGCTTTTAAAACTGGACTTACCATCCATCATTTATTATATGGAGTGTATATGAAATGGTAATATACAACCGAGAAGAAATAGAGAAAAAAACATAAGAAACCAAATGCTTTAAAATAAAACTTTTAAAAATCACAGTCTAGGGCTGGTGAGATAACTCAGTTGACTGTCTACTTTGGCAAGTACAGGGACTGGGGTTTAATCCCTGGCACCACATGCCGTGCCAGCCCTGCCCCCAACACTGGGTATGCCAAGTGGGCCACCAAGACCAGGCATGGTGGTGCACACCCGTAATCCCAGCACTGTGGAGCTAAAAACAGGAGGATCACTACAAATCTGAGCTGTGCAATGAGACCCTGTACCAAACACATTAAAAAAAAAAAAATCAGTCTACCATAAAGATATTTTATGTATGTTATGCAAATCAATGAAGTTTTCATTATTTCAGGTATAACATTACTAGTCTCTATGCCATTATTTTTTGGAAAAATGTTGGGAATTATATAGTAAGCGAAATATAATTACAGCTCTAATTAGAAAAATTCTACCTCACGGAATCAGAGTAGAGCTTATGCATTTTTCATAAACCTTACTCTTCATGTCCTAATATTTACTCAAAGTCATACAACTCAATTAATGTAATTCCTACCAGTGTGCAAGTCCCAGTATCAGTTCTCCTTGCTGGAAAGCTCTTTTCATGGGGTGAGTCAGAGTTTCTGGCTGACTTTATTTTCTAGAGATAACCCTATATTGAACTGTCCCTCAGCACTTTCTGTTCAATAGACAAGAGTTCTGTGAGAAGTTTATTTCCACTTAGATGATTTCTTCACAGAATCTATGGTGGTTGGGGGAGACCTATGCAACCTCATGGTGAACTAATCCAGATTAACAAACAGGAAGTTTTTTCTTTGGTTAAAAGAAGTTGAAAAGAAAATCACTAGGTTCCTCCTCTTTCCTTTTCCCCTTGTTTTTTCTCCCTCTCACTCCTCCTCTTCCCCCTCCTTCTCCTTGTTCTTTTCTCTGTCTCTGTCTTTCTCTGCTCTCTATGTCTTTCTCTATTCCCTCCCCACTCTACCTTCCTCTTATACCAAGGGCCTTGCACATGCTAGGCAAGTGTTTTACCACTAGCTTATATCTCAAAACCCTATTTCCTTTGCTTTCTCATCTGGAGATATTTCAGATTTCTAAGTAAATACTGAAATTAAAGATTCAGTTAGAAATCTGAAGTTACTCCTTTGCAATGAATATCTAAAGCAGGCACTCAGGTATAAACATTGCAAACCTCAAGCCTATGTACTGAATTTAATCCTCCAATAAGATCTCTTTACCTCGATCTCAGCTATTTGGAGTATATTTATTAGATATGCAAGTATATGCTTATGTTCATGCATTATTTGAGAATAAAAGAAAATATCATATGCAAGTACTTTGAATATCACCATTTTATTACCTATTATTATCAAGTATTATAATGTGTGACATTCCCCTGTATTACTCCAGTTGTCTATAATGAACTCTGTTTGCTCTTACACAATAAAGCATTGGAAATATATTATTCACACATGTCATTTAATACCAAGTCACTGTGACATTGATTTTTGCACAATTTTGGGTATTTAGTTTATATTTAGTATAATAATTATTATTGTTTCTCTCTTGTCTCTAAAATGGCTCTGAAAGCTCTTTGAGGAAAGATATCACCCAATGTTGATATCAATAAATGATAAGAATGACAAAACAATAATGATAGAAATAACAATCATGGTATAGATAACATATACTGAGATCACATTACACACTAGGACTTGTCAAACTTCGGATCATTTCATTTACTGCATTTGGTTACTATGACTATCTTCACTTAACTTATGAGAAAAGACAGTGAGAATTATGAAGCTAAATGATCAACTTGAGATCATACAACTACTAAAGCCAGTATCCAGACCTGTCTTACTCTAGGCCTCAGTTCTGCTACTGCTGCTCCAAAAGGGTTATTTTTCCTTTTTTTGGGGGGGGTTGTTATTTTGTTTTGCTTGGAGAGCTTAGAATTATGATAGGCATGTAGAAATGCTCAATAGACATAAGTTAAAAATATTTGTGATACAAGTCCAGTGATTTCAGTACTAATAATATATTATTTTAGTATATACTGAAAAAGAAATTTCAATGTTACAACTATAAAATTAACTCACTCTGGGTATCCTTCTACCTCACCATCTATTATGTTCCCTCAAAATTTCCTCTCTCAGGGAAATCTATAATGATACTTGTAATACAAAAATATTTCATACCTAATACCCTTTCTCACATTCTTTCTTATAAAACTCTTAACCTGTTCATAATAAATTAATATACTTATCAGATTGTCTTATCGCTAAGGTACTCATGAAACCTGCTTCTAGACAACCTGGGTAAAGCTTTCAAAAAAACTATTGTTTTTCTAATCAAAGGTGGAGGCAGTGGACTCAGATAATACTGTATATGTCTTTTATCTTCATCTTTCCTTCTTTCTTACCTCATGAATGGACATAACTCCTCAAAAATGCTAGCGTAGGGCTGTGAAGGTAGCTCAGTGGTTTAAGTGACTGCCTGGCAAGCACAAGAACCCATGTTTTAATCTCTGGTACAATGCTGGCCCTGGATCGGGCGTTGGGGTGCACACCTGTAATCCTAGCACTGGAGATGGTAAGACAGGAGGATCACTACAAATCCAAGCTGTGTAGCGAGATCCTGTACCAAATAAATCAAAGTAAAACAAATACATCTTCAGCTGAAAAAAATGAAGCCTATTTGTTAAATTAACCTGGTACACTTTTCATTGTATGCCTCTGGGTGCAGTTCTAAGACAATGATATCATAATTGAAAATTTTACATTATACAGCAAACAAAATAAAGAGTTTAATAAAGGTAAACTATGATTTCTGTGGTATTATCATGCCTCTCCCCTGAACTACAGAATTGTTTGAGATATTTTGAATCATTCATTCTCTAGCTTTACATTAAACCTAACAAAATAGACTTAATCCTTATTAACCTTGACTTTAAAGATATTATAGAAACTCAAGGAACATAAATCAATAAGTAAAAAATTATTCAGAGAAAAGAAATTTTTAAACCAAATAGTTTTGCATTTTTGTTCTCTTTGGTTCCTTTTTTTTTTTTTTGTATTTTTAGGGAAGGGTCTACAGGATATTCAGGTCTCACTACTAGATCAGACTCATAGTGATCCGCCTGTTCACTCCTCTCAAGAGCTGGGATTATAGGCACACCACCAAGCTCAGTCTCAATTGCTGTTTCAGGGGGCACGGAGGGGGGGCAGCACAACAGGCCTGGGGATCAAACCCCAGGCCCCTGTGCCTGCTTGCAGGTACTTTAATCCACTGAGCTATTTGGTTGGCCTTCTCCTTGGTTTCTAATCCAGAATTTACAGCACTGATTTGCTACTAAAGGTTACAGGGCTGCCAAGCTGCTGCTCTGCCTCAGTCCCCGGGTCAGCCTGATAGCTCAGAGCCCTACAGCTGACTGCCCTGGCCTACAACAGTCTTGTCCACTCACCTCAGTACATTTTGTACACCTTCTTATGATGCCCACAAGGTGAAACGGTCAAGTAGCATGACCTTATACAACAGCTAAATGCTGTCTCAATTATGAGTACATATTTACAATTTATTTGAGACCCTAAATTAGGGTCACACTCACAATTTTGCTTTCAGTTAAATTAAAAAAAAATGGTTTAAAAGGCAGTCAATAGTATTACGGTTCAAGGATGGGTGTTTTGTCCTTGATACTCCACTATGCTAGGACATGGCAGAGCAAGACTTTTAAATCAAGGCTTTCTATGTATAAACCCTTCCCTCTCTGATATACCTCTCTGTATGATGACATTTCAAGCTTCCCCAGATCTTTAAAAGCAGCATTTGATTTCATTCTCTGAAGAAAGTTCAAATGGTTTTCCTTTGTTTTTTCTTGTGACTGCCATGAAAACACTAATGTATATGGAAACTGATACTCTCTTTGAACTTAGCTGGCTTGGGAAAGCATAACACTAATCAGCATATTTAGACTGCAGTAATTCTCTTTTTCCACTTCCTTACCCAATATCCAGAAACCTACTCCTTGTTATTTTCTGTTAGTAGAAAAGTTTTTGCCTATCACTCTAGAAATCTTCCCTAAAAGTATCTATTAAAAAGAGACCAGATTAAAAAAGAGCATGCTACTGACCAACATAAGTTGTTTTGTTTCATCACAGGTTGTTATGTCCTTTCTATACAAAGAAAGTAAAATAAAAGAAACTTTCAAGAATTCCACAATAGACAGATAAAGAAAAATATAAATTTTAAGTATGGAGCAATTATTGTTAAAAAATATTAACAAAATAAATAGAATTTAGATTATGATCGCTGTTTAAATGTCATCTATGAGGCTTTTTCAGATGTGACTCAATTTACAGTGTATGACTGATTCAAGGTGCAATGCTAGGGTTNGTGTGATTACTAAATTACTAAATTAGGACACCACCCTAATCCCAGTACACTGGATAAAATATAAATGACAGGAGGCTAGTTTTGCACTTGTTGCTTTACTACAAGTCTGTCCACCATAAACGGTTCTCCTCTACCAAGTTACCCTGCCTTGGAAAAAGCTGCTTATTGACTGAAACCTCTACAAACTGTGAGCTAAATAAACCTTTCCTGCTTTGGGCATGCCAGATATCTCAGCAGATTAAAGCACCTGCTCAGGCAGAGCGCAAGGGCAGTGCCAGCCCTGCCCCCAGGGCACACTGAAACAGCAATTGAGATTGGGCGTGGTAGTCACACTTAATCCTAGCTCTTGGAAGGCTGAAAATAGGAGAATGGCTATGAGTACAATCTACATAGTAAGACCATGTAGACCCTGTACTAAATACATAAAAACAACAACAACAAAAACTTCCTGCTTTAACTCTGGGCATCAAGTATTTTCTCTCAACAATTTAAAAAAGTAATTAAAATAATATAAGTTTATGATTCCTGTTTTAAAAGATACAAAAATCAATAGATTTCAACGGGTAGAAATAATATTTGTAATCTCTTTGAAACAATGCAGAAAAGAAAAAAGATACATACATGAAAATAGGAAAATAGGAATAGGAGACATCTAAAAGTAGCTAATATAAACAAACTTAAAAGCATAGGTGATATATCTCTAACATTAACCAGAACATTAATTTTCTGTTCAGGTACTAAAATGACTGTATGTTGAACTTGTACGGCATGAAACAATATATGTGAATAAACAAGAATGACTAAATATAGCGAATGTGGTGATTATAGCAGGCTTGTTACAGGTTTCAAATTTCATGGTTAGAGAAGTTCTGGTTCCATATCTAAAATACTAGAGCTTAAATCCTAGTTCTATCACTTAGCAGTTGAAAGATGATACATGTTTAAGGTTGTACTTTGTTTTGTTTTGTTTTGTTTTGTTGAGACAGGTCTCAATTTGTAATCCAAGCTGACTTTGAACTCATGGCAATTCTGTTTTCACCTCCCAAGTGTGGGACTGTAGGCATGGACCACCACACCTAGCACATTTAAGGTTTTAGTATAGAAAAATGATTGCTTTCTTGATTCCATCAAAAGTTAGGAAGGTAAAACTGTGATACTAAATCAAAAGTAAAATTTTTATATTGTTTCTTGCCTGTTTCCAATTATTCTTTTTAACAAAATTTTCTTTGATAACAAAATGTGTGCAAGGCTTAAAATAAACTCTGCCTCTCAGTAACAAGACACTCAAGACTATGCATTGGAGTTAAATATGTGACACTGTAGGCAAGCTTCACTTTAAGGTAGGTACTCCCATTTCCAGGATATACTGAGCACATTTAGAAGATAATTCAATGGGCTGCTTGTCATGACATGCCAGTTGCTGATATGATGTCTCTCGGGGAGGTGGATGTTCA
>NDGN011401185.1:0-16897 GCA_002564285.1 Tympanoctomys barrerae | reverse complement strand
AAACTGTCTAATTGCTATTTGTTTATCAACAAAATTATGAAAAAAGAAAATAAATAAATAAATGAAAAAAAAAGGCCTGGGGATGTAGCTCAGTATGAAGGCCCTGAGTTCAATTCCTTAGCACTGGCCAAATAAAGAAAGAAAGAAAGAAAGAAAAAGATGAAAGAAAATGCTGTAAATAGCACAAAGGAGTTGTAGCTTTGGGGATAGATAACCCTGCTTCTGGACGCCAGCTGTCACTCACTAGCCATGAGTCTTCATGCAAGCTGCTTTACCTCGTTGACCTGAGTGAGAGCCTACAGATTTAAGTGAGAATTAACCACAGTGCTTGTGATGGGCTGGCACCTGGGAGGAGCAGGGGGAACAGCTTGGGCCATGCGGACCCTACAGATCTGTTCACCCAGGCACCCACACTTCATGGCTGGATGTGGGTTTGGGTGGGAGGAGTCTTAGGCCCTGGGCCTGGGGAGGAGAGGCTGGGTCTCTCTGGCTGTAGGTGGATCTGTTCTGAGCACAGACCTAACCCAGGATGCTCAGAGCAGCCTTTCCCCCAAGTATCCTGAGGCTGAGTGTGTATAGCGAGAGCCCTGCTTCCCTCCTTCACTGTGGGCATCTGGTGGGGTAACAGTGAAAAGGACAGCTGAGACTCTGATGGGTGGGCAACCTGCCTGGCCCTCTGACTCCATGGTGACACTTGGTAGGGGCTCTNCCCACCCTGACAGGGTCTCACTCTGTGGTCCAGGCTGTCCTTGAACTTGCTGCCCTCTTGCCTCAGCTTCCTGAGGTTGCTGCCTTCCACCACCATACCACCTCTTTTCCCCCTTGAGACTCTTATTTCTGTTTATTAGCTTGCAGTGCTGAAGACTGAAGTCAGCTTGGGGCACACTAGACCCAGGCTCTACCATAAACTACAGCACCAGCCCTTTTTATTTTAATTATATTCTGAGGCAGGATCTTGATAAATTGTTCAGGTTTGGCTCCAAATGCAGATCCTCCTGTCTCAGCCTCAGAGCAACAGCAATTACAGGTGTACTGGGGCCTGAACCCAAGGCCATCACCCTGGGCTACATCCCTAGCCCCTACCTCCTTTTTAGTCTTTTTGAGACAAGACCTTGTTGTGCAGTTCAGGCTGGCTTTGAGGTTACTTTGTAGCCTAGGCTGGTCTTGAACTTGAAGGGAACCTCTTGTCTCAACCTCCTGAGTGCTGGAATTATAGGCTTGTATCACCATGCCCAGCTCCCTAGCCCTTTTAAAAGTTTTTTATTCTGAGGCAGGGTCTTGCTACATTACTAAATTGCCCAGGTGGGCTTGAACTTGGGATCCTCCTGCCTCAGCTGCACACAGTGCTGGGATTACAGTGCGTGCCACCACATATACCATGTGGCTCATTTATATGTGGCCACCCTCCCTGGGCTCCTCTTATTCCATGTTCCTCCCCAGTGTGGGGCTCCCCCACTTCCCTGCCTTTTATACTCGTATGCACCCCGTGCTCTGTAGCAGCCAGGGCTGCAGAGGCACTGCAGGCTGAAGCGCCGCCTGCCTGCTGCTGGCTTCCTCCTGAGCTGCAGTTGCCTCTCCCTGTAGACCGCCATGCACACAAAGCCTCCGCACTTGCCGGGGCTCTTCACCTGTTGTTGTCCTGCTCCTCATTTGGTGCTGTCCTGTGCAGTGACTTGCCCTGGCCTCCCTCCCGCCCTTCTATGCTACTGCTTCTCCTGGAGTCTGTGGTTTTCTTGAATCTCCCTGCTCCTCAGGCCCTCTGAAAGCAAGAGCATCATCCCGTATCACAGCCGGTAGCCCTCTCCAGCTTTTGGGTAACATCTCAGCTCCACGTGATAGCATACAGCATCCCTCCCTGCATCTCCAGAGCTCACCTCTTGCTCTCAACACTGAAGCCCTCTTCCTAAATTCTCCTGCTGCCCCAGCCTCCTCGAAATGACACCCGTGTTGCTCTACATAACATCACCTACCCCACGCTGGTGTCACCAAGCCTTGAACCTGTGGCATCTTTGGCCTGGAGCGTTGTCCTTCCTCCCGAAGTCTGTCAGGGAACCCTACAGCATGTGCCAGGCTTCATTTAGATGTCCCCAACCCTGGAGGTCTTCCAGACCCCCCTCCTGTAGCATTGTGACCCTCGCCCTTTCACATCATCTGTCACATTGAATTGTAGTTATTTACCTGCAGTTATTTTCCCCTCTGGGCTGAGAGCTTCTTGGTGGCAGAAGTCTTTGGCTTTTTCGTTGTCATTTAGGGAGTGAAGCTAGGACCCTTGCACTGAGCTACATCCCCCCAGTCCTTTATTTTGTTGTTGTTTTTAATTTTGAGATGAAGATTAAAAATTCATCTCAAAATTAAAAACAACAACACCTGGGCTCCTGTTAAGTTACCCAGGTTGGACTCAAACTTACCATCCTCCTGTCTCATCCTCCCTGAGTGCTGGGCCTGTAAATGTGCTCCGCCATGCCTGGCATCATTTGTATTTTTGTATACTGAGTATCTAAAGCACAGCAAGGGGTGTGCTGGCTCATGCCTGGTCCCAGCACTGGAAGGCTAAGGCAGGAGGGTTGCAGCAGGTTTGAGGCCAGCCTGTATAGCAGGACTCTGTCTCAAACAACAACAATAAAGCGCAGCAGATACTCAGCATGTGCATTTGTGCTGACTCAGAATGTGATGAGTTTTTTTTTTTTTTTTTTTTTTTGTGGAACCGGGGATTGAACTCAGACCCTTGCGCTTACCAGGCAAGCACTTACTCTACTGAGCCATCTCCCTGGCCCCTTGTTGTCGCTTTGATTTTTTTCCCTGTGTGCGGCTGCCCTGGGGCACCTGGATAGCAGATTAATGGGGTTCTCAGTATATGCCAGGGGCAGAAGGCTCCTCTGGAGGAGTGGCAGTGTGCCCTGGAGTGGCTGCCTGGTCACATGCCTGGAGCCAGGTCAGGGCAGTGATGAGGGCCTGGGACTCCAGGCTGGCTGGGCTGGGCTCTGGGTCACTAGGTCACACTGAACAGCTGTGTGGCTGAGACCCATCTATTGCCTGGGACCCCACAGCTAGGGGAGTCAGTCCCCTTCTGGCAGAAGTGGGTCACTCTGAGGTAGCTGGCCCTGTCTGTCATTCAGTTCTGGGCAGGGATAGGTCAGTCCCCAGCCTGGGGTGCAAGGGTCCCGGGGATCTGATACTTAAGGTAGGCCAGGTGGGTGTCCCAGCCTAGCGTCAGGCTATTGATGTATGTGACCCAGAACTGGGGGGGGGGGCACAAAGAGAAAGTTCACTGGCTATGCTGTGAGCCGCATGAGCCGCATGCACTAGTCAGCCTTGTAGAATTCCCAGAATTTCTCCCACAGCTCCTGGCAGCTCTGGCTCAGTGTCTGGCCCTCTTCACAGCCAAGGCCCAGGAAGTACCAGGCATCCAGCAGCGGTGAGGCCACCAGTTGGTCCATGAGCACCTTCCTGACAACATCCGGGAGGCTGTGAAGGCCCGTGGTGGGGAGGACCAACTGGTACAGCCACAGGTACCAGTAGTGCGAGAAGGGGCCCATGCTGCAGCCCACGTTGAACATGCAGGCTGAGCGCCTCGGGCTCAACGTCTGACCTGTTGGTTTGATTTTTGTGGTGCTAGAGATTGAACCAGGGCCTTGCACATGCTTAGGCAAGTGCTCTACTGATGAGCTAGGTGACAAGAGACCACGTTTCAAATCTGAAAAGTGGATTCCAGTAGGATTTACATCATAAGACAGTGAGGGGTCACTGAGAAGCCAGCTGAGCACCGGGAGCTGCTGCACATTCAGGAATCACAGTGACTGCTCCGTTTTGCATGAAGGAGCTACCTTAAATTCAGGTAGAATCAGGAGAGCTGCACCTGGTTCTTGTTCTTGCCCTGTGGCTTTACTGGGCAGGTTCCATGACCTGGACCAGGTATCCTCTGAAGGTGTCACAGTCAGACTGCCGTGGTCCTGGGGCCAAGAGGGTGGGTCTTGGAGGTGGAGCTGCAAAGGGTGGCAAAGCCTACTTTATGACCAGCAGAGGGCCCTGGCCAGCCTGTGGCCTGTGGGTGGGAGGGGGCCGGCCATGCCAGACGCCTGACGGAAGGCGGGCCCAGTCGCCAGCTGCCTCTTGACTCTGCCCAGCACTTGGGCCCCAGCCTCACCTGCTCTCCCTGGGCAGCCGCGTCTTGTGCCTCCGGTCATGCAGTGGCTGTGGCCCCTGGCGCTCTCTCTTGCTGCTGTGTGGGCTGTGGGGCATGGCGGCGTCTCTGGGGGTGCCCCTCATGGGCACAGAGCAGAGGCTCAGGAGCAGCAAAACCGAGCCAGGAGAGGCACTGAGGCCGAGGCAGCCAAGGAGGTGCAGCACTATGTACCTGAGGAATGGGCTGAGTACCCCAGGCCCATCCACCCTGTGGACCTGCAGCCCAGCAAGCCCTGGGTAGCCACCAGTTCCAGCCCTGAAAATGGTGGAGACTCCCCAGGCAGCGGTCAGGAGCTGAGGGGCAATCTGACAGGGACACCAAGTCAGAGGCTGCAGGTCCAGAACCCCCTATACCCAGTGACCGAGAGCTCCTACAGTGCCTATGCCATCATGCTCCTGGCCCTGGTGGTGTTTGCTGTGGGCATTGTGGGCAACCTGTCAGTCATGTGCATCGTGTGGCACAGCTACTACCTGAAGAGTGCCTGGAACTCCATCCTCGCAAGCCTGGCCCTCTGGGACTTCCTGGTCCTCTTCTTCTGCCTCCCTGTTGTCATCTTCAATGAGATCACCAAGCAGCGGCTACTGGGTGACATTTCCTGCCGGGCTGTGCCCTTCATGGAGGTGAGTGTAGACCCTTCCAGGGCTCAGCTGTAGGGCCCAGGGCTCAGCGACAGGCCCTGTCCTTTTCTTTAGATCCAAGCTGCCCCTTCCCTTGTGCCATCCTCCCCACCCCATTGTTCCACCCAAGAAAGTCCTCTGTCCTTTGTTGTGTCTTCTATGTGCCTGTGGCCACTGCCCTGCACCCACGGCAGCCTGGTGTTAATTCAACATCCTGCCCCCAGGCAGTGTCAGTAGGAGCCGGGTCTTCTAGACACACCCCAGCATCAGGTCAGTGCCTGTGTCCAGTGTGAGTGCCCGCCCAGGAGACAGCTGTCTTTTCTTCCTGACCGTGACCATTGTCGAGACCACTGTCATCATAACTGTTGTCTCCACCACTAACTTGAATCCTCCCTGAAAGGCAGGGCTTGCATGTGGGCACTACAGCTAGCAGAAACTCTGATCTCAGCTCCATAACTGACATACTGGTGGTGGTGCAGGCCGGAGCACATCTCCTCTTTCATTTCTCTAACACCAAAGTGGAGGTGGACCAGATATTCCTTCTAATGGGTCTATTCTAAAATTCTGAAGTAAGTCAGGTGGGGTGATGCACCCTTGTAATCCTGGGCATTCTGGGAGGCTGAGGCAGGAGAATCAAAATTTCGAGCCCAGACTGGATAATTTAATGACTTAGCAAGATCAGTCTCAAAATAAAAAATTAAAAAGATTGGAGGTGTAGCTTAGTGTGAAGGCTCTGAGTTAATCCCCCAGTACTGAAAAGAAAGTTTTCTAAAGTGTACCATTATGCCCTTACTTCTGGAAACTCCCCTTGTGACGACAAACCTATGGTATTGAGGGCTGTGTAGATCCCATAGAGAAAATGTCATCACATCACTGCGAAACTATTCCACCACGTGTGCCTTTGTGTGAGACGGGGAAGTCCTTGTCTGTACATGAAAGCACAAAATAAGGAAGTTACCCTTTAAATCTTGGCTACGTGGGGTCACAATTAAGACTATAGTGACTTGAGCCTGTTGTTCCTCCATGGATGATGCTATGTGACCCATCCAAGAACTCAGTGCCTAGGCCCTGCTGCCTGCTTGGTCCCCAGTGCTGTTAGTGATGGTTTCATGGCTTGGTAGGGTCTTGGAGGGGCTGAGCTCCCCTGCCCAGGCAGACCACCTGAGGGTGGCCCAGAGTTTTCCAGTGTGAAGGAGACACTAAAGTCAGGGCAGCCTTTGCAGTGAGTGTTCATCCTGAGCGCACAGCCTGGCTCAGCTGGGAGTGCACAGACACAGGGCTCGGGGTGGAGCAGTCTAGGTCAGAGATGGGCTTTTCTTATCCTTTTTATTGACCCTGTCTACACCTCAGATTCCCCATCTGTAAATTTTATTTCTTTATTTTTGGCAGTACTGGGGGTTGAACCCAGACCCTGCACATTGAGCTACTTCCCCAGGTTTTGTACAATTTTGAGACAGAGTCTCTCCAAGTCATAAAATTGCCCAGGTTGGGTTTTAGCTTGACATCTTGCCTCAGCTTCCCAGAGTGCTAGGATTCCAGGATGGCCACTCTGCCTAATGTTTTGTTTCTGGTGCTGGGGACTGAGCCCAGGGCTAAACTGTGCTTTTACCCTCCAGCTAACATTCCCTGTCTCTGTCTATTGCAGCGCTGGACAAAGAACTCAGTATCTTCACACTGAGTCACCTCCCTAGTGTTATTTATTCATTTATTTTTATAATTTCTCCTTAAAAATAAAATGAGCTGGGTGTGGCGGCCATGTGTCTATAATGCCAGCCCCTGAGAGGCTGGGGCAGGAGGACTGTTGTGAGTTCCAGGTCAGACTGGGCTACATAGCGAATTCAAGGCTAGTCTGGACTATATCATAAGACCTTGTCTCAAAACAAAAACAAACAAAAAACAAATAGAAAAAAAAAAAAAAAACTTGGCTAAATTGTTAAGTTGCCCAGGCTGGACTCAATCATGTGATCCTCTTACCTCAGCCTCCAGGCCCCTGGGATTATAGGTGTGTGCCAACATTACCCACCAGCCCAATTCTTGAAGAATTAAAAGGGCCATAAAGCACATAGAATAAAGTGATTCAATGAAGGGCGGCTTTATTTGGAATTGGTATAAGGGGGAGAGGGGAGGCACAGACAGGTCTGTGGACTCCTCGGCCCTTGCTGACCGGGTGGCAGCTGGGCACTCCCTGCTGCCCTTCAGACTTGCTGGAGGGTGGAGATGACCCAGCAGCTGGCAGAGGCTGGGAGTGAGGTGAAGTGGGGCGAGACCCAGCCCGGAACTCTTCTCTGTGGGAGGAACAGGCAGCTTCTGGGAGGGCGGGGAAGGCAGCTTGGAATAAATTTGGGGAAGTCTGGGGGTGCTAGGGGAGAGAATGACGTTTTTGCCTGGAACTGGAGTCTGCTCCTCCACAGGCCCCGGGCTCCCTCGCCAAGAAGGGTGGGGGCTCTCACAAAGGACACCCATGGCAGTGTGAATAAGCCTGGGATTGTGTCCCCCAGGCTGAAGAGTGAAGGCTTTGGACAGGAAGGGGACCGGAGCACAATTCCCGAGTGTGGTGGGACCCAGCTTGGGAGCGTGGGCGGCTCTCCTCCTCCTTTATGCTCTTTGGCTCTTTCTTCCCTGCCGCCTGGCTGCTTCTTCCTGGCCAGAAGGGTAGATTTCCTGTGAGTCCATGAATAGTGTGTGGGGTGTGGGGTGCAGGCCACACCAAAAGATGCTCAGCCAGGCCTCGGGCCACTCAGGATGGGAGGGAGGATGAAAATGTGCAAAGCACATTCTTGGTGTCATCACCTGAGCTCAGGAAGGGAAGGGATGCAAAGACCCAGGGTTTCTGCGCCTGTCCTGTTCTTCCTCAGAGATGACCTGCTGCCCCACAGACAGCATGGGGTCTGTGAGGTGGGCTAAGCAGCCCTTGCTCAGAAGGAGGGAAGTAAGAGTTGTTCTGTGAGCCCCAGCTCTGCCACTGATCAGTGCTGGGCTCCTAGGGGAGTCCCTTTTTTGCCTCAGTCTCGGTTTCTCCTGTAAGATGAGTGATGAGGGTTTGCTTATGTATAGAAATCATTCGATAGACAAAAGAATGTTTGCCAAAGGCAGGTTGCTTTATTTTTATTTATTTATTTTTGTGATGCAAAGGATCGAGCTCTGGGCCTTCACACTGAGTTACCTCCCAGCTGGTTCTAAAAAATGTTTTATTAAAACAATAAAACCCCAGGTTAAATCATGAAGATGCTCAGGTTAGGTTTGAACTTGTAATTTTTCTGCCTCAGCCTGGCAGACTTCTGGGGTTACAGGTGTGCAGCATTAGGCCCTGCCCTACCCACACCTTTCTCCTCTACTCATGACACAGTTCACTGACTAATCCACAAAGCCAGGGCTTCTACCCATCCCTGTCGGTTCTGACCAAGCACTTTTTATCCCCTCTGCCCCCCAGGTCTCCTCTCTGGGAGTCACGACCTTTAGCCTCTGTGCCCTGGGTATTGACCGCTTCCATGTGGCCACCAGCACCCTGCCCAAGGTGAGGCCCATTGAGCGGTGCCAGTCGATCCTGGCCAAGCTAGCCGTCATCTGGGTGGGCTCTATGACTCTGGCCGTGCCGGAGCTCCTCCTGTGGCAGCTGGCACAGGAGCCGGCCCCCACCGCGGGCACCGTGGACTCATGTGTCATGAAGCCGTCAGCCAGCCTGCCTGAGACGCTCTACTCCCTGGTGATGACCTACCAGAACGCCCGCATGTGGTGGTACTTTGGCTGCTACTTCTGCCTGCCGATCCTCTTCACGGTCACCTGCCAGCTGGTGACGTGGCGGGTGCGGGGCCCGCCGGGAAGGAAGCCGGAGTGCCGGGCGGGCAAGCATGCGCAGTGTGAGAGCCAGCTCAACAGCACGGTGGTGGGCCTGACCATGGTCTACGCCCTATGCACCCTCCCAGAGAATGTCTGCAACGTGGTGGTGGCCTACCTGTCCACCGAGCTGACTCGCCAGACCCTGGACCTGCTGGGCCTCGTCAACCAGTTCTCCACTTTCTTCAAGGGTGCCATCACACCCGTGCTGCTGCTGTGTGTGTGCCGGCCGCTGGGCCAGGCCTTCCTGGATTGCTGCTGCTGCTGCTGCTGCGAGGACTGTGGCGGCGGGGCCTCTGAGGTCTCAACCACCGATGGTTCCAACAATAAGCTCAAGGCCGAGGTGTCTTCCATCTACTTCCACAAGCCCAGGGAGTCGCCCCCGCTTTTGCCCCTGGGCACACCTTGCTGAGGCCAGGCCCTGGGGAGGGGACAGGGCTGCCACCCCAGGTCCAGCTGGGCCTGCTGTTTCTTGCCCTATAGGTCTCGCTTGGCTGCCCATCCTGCTGCCTAGATGGACTTGGTTCCTCTTGTGCAGCCTTGGGGTTGTTGAAACCTCCTCCTCCCTGAGCAGGGCCTTTCCTGTCGCTCTGAGGGGCCATTTAGCACTGTCTTTGGCACAGGTAGGCTGTGACCCTTCTAGGTCCTTAGAGCTGCTCAGAGTCTTGGTCCCACCTCTGGGAGCCACAGTGAACCTGCCCCCTCCTGGCTGCTGCCTGCTTCCCTTTCTGCCTTGACCCTGTGTTCCTGAGGGTCATGGCTGCACCCCTACATGGGGTCCCATCCCAGAATGGGCTCCTTTGGTGGGAGGCAGCCCAGTAGGCTCAGTACCCTTTCTTTGGACTGGATCTCTCCCTTTTTCTGGGAATTTCTCCTCTGTCCTCTTCTAAGGTACCCAGGTTGTCCTGTCCAAGCTCCCTGGTTTTGGCTCTTTCCCATAGAAGGCTCTTCCCCAACATCAATAAACTAGGTAGAACTACCATGCACCCATGCGATTTTGTGTGCCTGTCCTGGCAGTGCTGCAGGTACGACTTTCCCCGGGTTGGGCAGTGCCAGGGGGCTCATTCCTCCTGACCACCTTTGGCCCTGGCTGTGGCTGCTCTCCTGCCCTGGGGGCTTTTGAGGGACAGAGAGAATGGGGATTGTGCGGAGCTGAGGGCCTACCTCCTCATCCTGGTCAAAACCCAGCAGCCTCTAACAGTCAAAGACTGCCAACTTGTCCTCCCTGCGCCCCCAGCTTTGAGTTACCCTCTCCCAACAAAGCCCTCATTTGAGGGATGCCAGTGGTCTTCCCTTTGTGAGCTGCGGGGCTTCCCAGTCTGGCACTCTGAGAATGGCTCTTGTTCGGGCCTTAGAACAGACTGTTTTGCCCATAGATGGTCCAGCTGCTTGGCCCCTGGCTGCCCCCTCCCCGCCCCCACTCCGCCACCCTTCTTGCCAGGCCAGGGCTCTGTCCCATGTCCCCAGCAGACCCTGCAGCTCCTCCTGCCAGTCCTGCCCTTGAAGTCCTGCCCTCCTCTAGCTGCACCTCTGGGATTCCCCAAAGCGCTACTCATGACAACCATGTCTACCTAGGATGTACCCTGGCACAGGGCCTCAGGAAGTATCCCCAAGGGCAGTGAGGGGCAGGAGGTTCTGAGTGGCTTGGGCCTCATTCTCTCTGTCCAGTCACCCACACCCCTTGGCCTCTGCCTGCCCATTGCTCCAGCTCCACCCCCCCATCTTAACAGTCTTGTTCTTTCTCCCTGGCACCCACCCCCAGGGCCAGTGACACCGCCAAGAGAGAGAGGCCGTTGCTAGGTGATGGTGCGGCCATGCACTGGGGAATGACACCAACCCATTTCTCAGCAGCCCTGTTGCCACAGTGACCAAAGCCCCCAGCTTTGTCTTTAGAAACTTTAGATGGGAGGGGGGTACAGTCTGTAGACCGGGCCAAAGGCAGGATTCACTCAACCCCTCCTTCTCTGCTACAGCCACCCGGTCAGTTCCTACATGCACCAATAGCTTCCTAAGGGAGGCAGGAGGGGGCTGGGTGAACCGAGGTGAAGCCAGTGACGGCAGGGTTGAGGATGGCAGGCCGGGTGGGGGGCACATCAGCATCCTGTTTGGGGGTCTGTTCCACAAAGGCCACCCCTGGCCCCTCCTTATTGCCGACTCAGACCAAAGGGAGAGAGATGGTAGCTCCAAGGCCCTGCTGCCACCGCCGCCTCCCAGGCCTGCCAACGTGAATGGCCTGCAGAATTAAGTCAGCAGGCCTGCTGGCCTTGGGTAAGAGCCACTCTCCCTCTGGCCTGGGCCAGCTGGGAAACAATGTGGGGTTTGTTGCTCAGGGGTCCCAGGCTCAGGGCTGGGGAGGAGGCTGGCACAGGGGTGGGTGTGGACTTGAGCTGGGGTATGTGGAGGGGGCACTGACAGTCACCCCTTAAGAACAGGCAGCAGGGCTGGGGAGATAGCTCAGCTTGGGGACCTGGGTTCAACCCTCGGTACCACATGCCATGCTGGCCCCAGAAGTGCCAGGGTGTCCCCAAATGGTGTGGTGGAACATGCCTGGAACCTCAGTGCTGGGGAGGCTGAGACAGGAGGATCAATACAATTGTGAACTGCATAGTGAGACTCTGTATCTAATAAATGCAAAAGCAAACAAAAAAGCAAAGCAAGCGGCAGCATCTCAGCCCTGTGACTCTGATACCTGATGGCGGTGGGGTGACCTAGGCCTCCCCTCTGCAAGAGGGGTATCACCTTCCATCTCAGCTTCATCATCTGTTCACCCTGGGACCTGAATGCACCTGCACAGCCTCAGTCTCAGCTTTTGCATCTGTGACTTGAAACAATCCCTCTTCCCAGCACTGGGGTCGGCTTGGCAACTGCAGTCTCTAGTACTGCGTGGCAAGCCCACTGGGGTGTTCTTAAGTTCATCCAGTTTGGGCATCAGAGTCTAGACAGGACTGATGATGTACATGTACCTCGCTCTCCTTTGTTTCCTGCTCCGCCCGAGCAGGTTCTGCAGGTCCCAAAGCACTGGAAGGCAGCCACTGCTGGGGGGATCCAGACTTGCTCCAAGGTTACAGACCCACACCTCCCCCAGGGCTCAGGACAGCAGGACCCAAGGAGCCTATCCCGGACAAAGGCCCGGATGAAAGAGGGGATGGCCCTCTTCCAGTTTCTGGCCAGGGTATACTCACCACCTTTGCAATGAGGGAAGGGGACAGACCTGGGCCCACTTTAATCCTCAACCAGATAGATATGTGTCACACCTCTTGGGCATGGTAGGCATCCAAGGACCTTCAGCTCCAGCTGCCAGGTTCCACACAGGCCAGAGGTGGCGAACCTGTGGCTTTGTGCTGCAGTGCCGTGTTTGTATCACTGAAAGCTCTGAAGGTTCGCCATCAGGGCTCTGGTTGTTCCTCAGGCCCTTCTGCAGGCATTTCTCTGAGGGCCCTCAAGGGCAGATAGCGCTTGGGAGAAGTAGCCCTGGGCACTGATGAAGGCCCAGGAGCTGCAAGGGCTTGGGGCTGGGGAGGCCTGCATACCCAGGGCAGCACCAAAGGTGAGGGGGCTCTCTATGGCAGGGTGGGTTGGTCAGGATGCAGGGGTTGCTTTGCAGAGCCTGCTCCATTTTCCAGGGTGAAGGGGAGGCAGAAGGAGGGGAGGAGGCGGGGCTTCCTGTAAATCTGGGTCAGGATGGACTCAGATTTGATCAAACAGGGCCTGTGAGGCTCAGAGCAGCAGCTGTGCAGACAGGGGGTCCAGCTTCATAGGCTGGGTGCAGCAAGGACTCGAGCAGTAGGGGTGTGGATGGGGCCCGATGGGGGGCAGCAGAGGCGCCCCTCACTCCTGCCATCATGACCTGGGCAGCTCCTCCTTGGTCCTCCTGTGCACTGCTAGGCAGCTGCCAGCTCAAGGCCAGGACCACATGAAGTCTGAGAAAGGAATGAGGAGGCTGGGCAGCACCGAGGCACGTGCGGGAGTCTTGTGAGGGGCCATTGTGTGCGGCCTGGGCACAAGGCCCTGTGGGCGTGGTTCCCGGGCTGCTTGTGTCCAGGGTTCAGGGGTTCTGGTGTCCCCTGTGCCTGCTGGCTGGTCTGCACTGTCTGCAGAAAAATAATGGGCACCATGTACCCCCTCAACACAAGATTGGAAATTTATTGTTATTATTAGGAGGAAAAAAATGTACAGTTACAGGAATCATTTTCCAAACAGAGGTTAAATATGAGCTGAAAAGTGTAAAAAAGGAAGAGGAACATCACTTTACAAATCATTAAATTAAACAAATAAAACAACAAAAAACAAAATCCAAAGAACCAACCCCCCATGCTGAGTTCTCTCCTTGTGCAACTCTGCAAAATGAGAACAGAAAATGAGGTGGGCCCTGGAGGTGGGGGCCCTGGGTGGGGGCAGGAGCTGGGGGCTTGAACAGGGGTCAGGGTGCTGGGGCAGCATGGACACCAGCTTCCGCCCCTAGGCCTGGTGCTCTCTGGCACCTGGTGGCCCTATCAAGGCTGGGGACAGAGAGGAAGTGGCTACCTAGGCTCCCACCACCACCTGTGGGGTGCAGCGACAAGCCAGAGCCGGAGGCAGAAATACAGGACGGGGGCGGCACCAGTGCCCACGCCAGCACCTGCCCCAGGCGTCAGCCTCCACCCCTCCAGATGTGCACTGGCCCCCAGCCGACCCTGCATCTCTTTCCTTCTCTCCAGACTGCCCCCCCAGATCCTGAATGGCCCCTGCAGCATCAAATGGTTGATTTTAGTCTTTGCTTAAATTAAAAAATTAAAATATATATACATATATATACTGTACACACAGGACAATAACAGAGAGTTGAAAAGGGAAGAGGGGGAAGCGAGGGGGCAGGGGTGGGAGACGGGGCTGTCAAGAGGGGAGGGAAGTGGGCTGGGAGAGGAGACCCCAGGAGAGGGGCAGGGGAGAGGCTGGAGGCCCAGATGGGGGTCGATTTATTATACAATAAAAACAGGAGTTCAAACCTCAGCAGAACAGGGCTCTGGGAGCCCCAGAGGGCCTTCCCCTCGCTGAGTGAGGAGGGGTGCGCTTAGGGGGACGAAGGGATGGGCGGGGAGCTCGGCTTCAGGTTTTCACGACCACGTCCCTGGTCTGAGGGAGAAGGGCCGTCGTCTCAGCTTCTCCGTGACTTTGAGTGCTGAATAAGCCACTGTAGGGTGATGTCTGGGTGTAGGACAAGAGAAAAGGCTGATAAGGGTTTGTTGTGCTGGGGGTGGGGCGGGAGTGGGGGTAGCGTCAGGCAAGATAGCGGAGCACCAAACTGCAGCTACTATGGGCACCCGAGGGCAGGAGCTCAGGGTCCAGAGCCTCACACAGGTACTGAGAAAAACAGCCCTGTACAAAGAGGTGGAAGGGGCTGGGAACCATCTGGCAGGGAGGCAGGGAGCCAGAGTATACGGCCAGGGATGCAGGGTTGGGGTGATGCCTACAACCTGGCTGCACCACGGACCACAGAGCTTTGGGCTAAAGACAAGCTGCAGAGGCAGAACCCTTGAGAACCTTATGCTAAAGCACCCAGAACTGTCTTCCCCTTTTCCCCACTGCCCCTCCCATGGGGCCAGCAACTCCCCAGACCCACGCACCAATGTTGTCCTTCTCTTTGCAGGAGATGGAGTAGCAGCAGATCTCTCGGTCCTGGATGGCAGAGAGATTCCTAGGGAAGACCACATATGAGTCTGCAGGGCCAGGACCGCCTTGGGGTGGGGGTGGGCAGGGTTTTTCTTGCTCAAGGCCTTACAAGGAGGGTGAAGTGCCGAGAAAGGTGTGCTCTGCTGCCACCGTGTGGCAAGTGCTGGGAACAATAATAAGCCCAACTCTAAGGCTGGTGGCTGGGGAATCCGGGAGCTGGAAGTTAATGTCACTAAACTCACATTTTCTCAATCAGCTCCTTCTCATCCAGAGCTCCGGGGAGGTCTCGCTTGTTACCCAGGACTAAGACCTGTAGAAGAGGGAGAATGAGGGCTGTGAGGTCGGGCATGCACGCCTCTCTCCACCCTGCAACGACAGCTGCCCCTGCCCAGTGATTTCCCCTAACACTCTGCTCCCAGGCTGACCGGGATGCCCTGCAGCTGGGGCTTGTCCAGCAGGTTGTGCAGCTCATTCTTGGAGGCCTCGATCTTCTCCTGGTCAGCAGCGTCCACCATGTATCTGGGGAAAGGCAGGGTGAGGACAGCCTGTGAACACCGTGGGCTGAGCCCAGGGAGGGAGTAGCTGCTGCTGGGGGGAACCTCTGGTCCAGCACGGTGGCATCAAGGGCCATCGGCCACCCTCGCCTGGCTGAAGGCCCCGCTCTGCGAATGCTTTCGAATCCACAGCAGGGAAAAGCCTGGGGCTGCCCTCATGGTGCTCTGGGGAAGCTGACACTGTGCGGAGCTTGGGTCATGCCGGATTAGCTGTAAGTCCTGCCTCGAGTGATCCACTTACGTTTTCATGGAAAGTTCAGAGAAGCTAGAGTGAGAAAGCAAAGCAAACCCGAGGACATTTTTCTTGTAGCAAGATGTTCTTAAAAAAAGTTTTAAAAAATCTATTGTTTACTCTATCCAAAAAACTGAATCTGTTGTCAGGCCATGTATTTGTCAAATAAAATTTTTACTACCATTAGTGATTGTGGTCCTGCAGATTGAGCCCAGGACCTCTGTACGAGTTACATCTCTGGCTCTTTTTAAAGTATGAGGTGGTCTCACTAAGTTGCAAAGTCACCCTGGGGGCACTTGAACTCTCAATCCTCCTTCCTCTACATCTACAGTGCTAGCTACATAACCATGTGCCACCCTGCCAGGCTCAACTCTTTTTTTGTGGTATTGCAGATAGAACTCAAGGCTTTGTTCATACTAGGTAAGCATTCTACTGAGTTACATAGACAGCCCTTAAAATTATTATTGTTGTTATTTTGAGACAGGGTCTTATATCTAGTTCAGTATGTAGCCCAGGCTGGCCTTGAACTTGCACTGATTCTCCTGCCTCTGCCTCCTTGAGTGCTGAGATTATAGATACACTTTTAAAATTATTTTTAAAAAGGGACTGAATTATTTGAACCATCCCAAATTCTAGACAGTAGCAGTCTGGGTTGGGGACAGTAGGAATAATAACAGGGAAGGTTACATAGTCCAGCTGATTTCCAGAGTCCCAGGTTCTTTAACTGGGCAGTGGGGACCAGAGCTTTTACCCAGCAGAAATAAAGTAGTGTGCAAAATAAAGGCAAGCCCACTAGGCATGGAGACACATGCCTGTAATCCCAGCACTCGGGAAGTTGAGGCAGGAGGATCACTCTGAGTTCTGAGGCCAGCCTGGGCTACAAAGTGAGTTCAAGGCCAGCCTGAGCTACACAGCAAAACCCTGTCTCAAAGGGCAAAATTAAAAAATAAAGGCAAGCCATGCAGATAGTGGGCTGTGAAGCAGGACTAAGTCAACCTGCTTTTCAGTCTCTGAGGTCCTTGAAGGCAGCAGAGGTGGGGAAACCTGCAGGCTCCGCCCCACCCGCCCATACTTACACGATGGCGCTCACTCCTCGGCAGTAGCGCTCCCACATGCTGCGGAATCGGGGCTGCCCCCCAATGTCCCAGAGCTGAAAAGCATGAGACGGCCTCAGTGGTGGCCACCCAAGGCCTCTCCATCCCCTTCTCTCGGTGCTGCCCCTCTCTTCCCCATACCCCTCCAAGCTCTTCTCACACCTGCCCCTCTCCTCGCAGCTCCCAGCCTGGGGCTGCCACAGCTCACCTTGATGGTCACGTTCCCTTTGGTGATTTTGCGCATGTTGAAGCCCACTGTGGGGATCATGTCCTCATTGAATTGCCCTGACTGGAGAGAAGGGTTGGCGTTGGAGATGGGGTAGAAAAGCAGCAGCACCCCCGATGTGCCCTTGCTGATGGCCCCCGACCAAAAGACCAAAAGGGTGTGGGGTAACACGGCCGCCAGGCCACACATGCTGGGCCTTCCCACGTGGAGGGGGTATCCCAGCAGCATCTCTTCTGTGTCTTCTGCTTGTAGGCAGGATGGCTATCACCAGCCTAGGTGACACCTGAGATCTGTGCAGAAGCCCAGCTACCCCAAGCCATCCCACAGGTCCCCCACCTGGACCAGAGACGTTGTTCCTAGGGTCTAACCTGCAGTGCTCTGTGAACCGAGGCCCCTGCACTGTCACTAAGTGCAGACCGACTGTGTCTATGGAGGAGAAGAGTGAACTGCTTCCCAGGTCAAGAGCCCCAACCAGCTTCTGTCCTGACACTTAAGGGAAAGCAGACAT
>NDGN011401181.1:0-12825 GCA_002564285.1 Tympanoctomys barrerae | reverse complement strand
ATAACCTTAGCACCTACTGAAGTTCAGGTGTAGATCTTCAAAGTTTGGATTTATCCAGCTGTGACTGGCTGGGGTCTGGCTGCTGTGCTCAGCTCCTTCCTGTTGCTGCCCTTTGGGGTGGACCTGTTGTGCCCCTCTGGCAAGATGTTCTGCTCTTGGACTAGCTGGGTAGGTCTCTCCCCTACACTATCTGCAGGGATTGCAGCTGCACAGTTTCACCCCAGGCCTATATGCCAGGCCAGAGCTTAGTCTGGAAGGGACAATGTGGAGTAGTGGGGAGAGGCAGCTCTCCCACACACTCACTGGGCCTGGGCTAGGACTGGATCTGGGGTTTCTGGAACATGACAGAAATTTCTACTTGGTGGGTGTGGTAGTGGTGTGCTTTGGAGTTGTAGGGGGTGTCCCAAGGACTTGAAAGAGGGTCTCACCTGTGCTGCGCTTGCACTGGGATCAGTAGGTCCTGCTGGTGTAGGGTAGCAAGAAGCTCTCCCACACACTCACCGAGTCTGGGCTAGGACTGAATCTGGGGGTTTCCAGAATGCAGCAGAAATTCCTACTCTGTGGGCAGGTTGGGGGATGTGTTTTCGAGTGTTGGGGGGTGTCTCAAGGGTGTGGATGAGGGTCTCACCCACGCTGTGCCTGGGCTGTGACCAGTAGGTCCCACCAGCGCAGGGTATCTAGAAGCTGTCTCACACACTCACAGGGCCTGGGCTAGTACTGGATCTCATTTTCCACTTTTGAATCACTCCTCAATTCATCACAATGGTAATTTAGCAATCACACAAGCCTCCTGCAATAAATTAATATGTGTGCAGATCTTATTCACTTCCAATGTTTTATAAATATTGCAGAGCATAATCTTTACTGATTTCATACATTAAATCAGTAACCATTTCCCTGAGACCACCTATAATAACTAAAATCACATTATATACCAGTTTGTTTGATTATATATTTTTGTACTTCAGATTCAATTTAAATCTCATCAAAATAATTTTGAAAACTGTGTCCCTAGCCTAGCCAATGCCTATTATTTTAATATCTTAAACTTTGATTCAAAAATATAAATTTAACTTCAGGAATACCATTTACTTTGCCATCCACTGAATATCAATGTTTTCTTCCCCCATGAATTTATTCACCTGATGTATATGGAAAGATGCTTTATACATTATGCCTTAAATAACTGACATCATATTAGTGGAAAGATAGGCAATGTCCTCACCTTCTAATGAGGGGGTTCAAATAGAAAGACAGGTAACTTTAATACTTGTGTATGGCTCCACCCTCATTATTCCATTTTTGTAGGACTTCTGTATGGTTACTACTTTTTATAAGTCTTCCTTGATAGGCACAGTTGTCAGCTCACAAATCAATGCAATGATATATAAGTTGTTTGGCTTTGATAGATTTGCAACAACTCTGTGTCACACCTCATTTCCTTGCTCTAGGAAAATAGAATATTGCCCAATGTGTGGCAGGAGGTCTACATATAACTATCTCCATGCCACTGACTCTGTGGTCTGAACAACACACTTGCTGCCTTTTGGTATCTCCCCAACCCTGAACTCATCACAGGCTTAAACTAGGAACAAGCAATTCTACCAATCATCCTGTGAGACATGGAATGAAACCATTCCCTACATATCTAAATCGTCCATTATGGGAAGGCCCCAACCACAGTGTAACTCAAGTTAAACATAAATTCCTTGATGTTTATTGTGTCCAAATCATCCACCTCATAGCATTGCTTATCTTCCAATCTTCATTAAAACATTTTTTCTTCTCTTTAGTATTTGGTTACTTACTCAGTTCTGACTAGAAATCACTCATATCTCTAACCAGTCAGCTTATAGAGTACCTTGTAACACCATAGTTTCTCCTTTATAACATCACTGATGTTGTAAGAAGAGAAATCCTTGCTCATCCAGAAACCATCCGTTTCCACACTTAACCCTGGCACAGGGACTGTTAGCTCATCAACAACCAGTAAGCAGCTGTGATGTGACCTGCAATGAGAATTGATAGCTCAGTAACTTGTTGGGACCTCGAGGAGGAAAATGAATGTCTTGCAGGTTCAGAAGTACAATTCTGTCCCAATGCATGCCTTACTTGTTTTACAGGAAATACAGACTTTTGCAACTTCTACTAAGAAATATCCCTTAAGCTCTTGTTACTCGTTGCCCAGAATCCTTCAAATAATTGCCTACAAGGAAGCCACTAGTATGGCTCCTTTTCTCTATGTCTTCTAGTTTTTGTTTAAATGTTGGTACTTAAGATTAATGCTCCTCTGCTCAAAGATACCCTCTTCTTCTTCAGCAACAATAATCACAGCAAAGGTAAACAAATATATAAGACTATTTCACTGCCACTTCTTCCTAGCTGTTGTCCCATTTTCCCTGAACTCTGCAATCACTTGGAAGACTGTCCTCCCAAAGTTTTCTAAAGAGAATTAAATATAATCTACTGACTCTTATTTCACTAAAAATCAAAGCAGGACTAGTGAGTAGGTAGCTGCCTTATGACTAGATTTATCCTTAGCTCTGCAAGTCTCTTGCTTGATTGTGTGCCCAGCTGGGGCAGAGAAAATGAATGTAGAGAACAATCAAGGAAAGATGCTGTCTGGTACACTTTCATTACAAGCTGCTTGAACAATTAGAGTGTCATGTCAAATATCCATTTCTATGAGTGCTTCTAAGTAGCTCAAACATTGTGCAAACTAGCAAGCAGGGGAAAAGTAAAATGAAAAATTCAATATTTAGAATTCTCTGTGCCCTCCAAATGTAACAGTAGGGTTACTCCCTTCTACTACATTTGGGGAAAATCTCACAGACATCTTCCAAGCCAGAGCATTAAGTGAGATATTTCAAAATCTTAGAAATTCACTATTGAGATCTTGCATTTAAAATGGTAGTAGAATCTCCATTAGCCTATAAAATAATCCAGGTAGAATCTACTGAGAATGGATAAAAGCTTCCAATTTTCAAAGCTTACAGGAAAAAAAGGAAAATCAAATTAAGTCAAGTAAAACTGCTAAGAACCTCCATTAATAGTTACATAGAAAAATTAACACCCTTAGCTTTCATTATATACTATGTGTCTTTTTCCCATTTTAAATCATATTCCCAAAATGTCATTAAGTTGATTTACTCCATTTACCATAGGTAGAAATTTAACCTGTAATTTATGGCAATATAAACAAATATTACAACATAGAAAAGGATTATTCACAAAATTTTCACATTTTGAAATAGATGGAGTGATCTAAGAAAACACTCAAGTTATAAAAATGTTCTACATATTAAAAAGGCCATAGTAATCTTACGTTTCAAGGAAAGCCCTGGAATGAAGATATACAATACAATCAAGCTGTATCTCTCCTGTACTCTATGAGTGAACAGAAAGCAAAAGAACACACATTCTCCTTCCCATCAGACTAATTTCTTAGTACTACCACATCAGGGGATTTTTTTTAACGACAGAAATATATTTCCTCAAAGTTTTGGAGGCTACAAGTCTAAGACTATTGATTTCTCCTCAGGCTTCTTTCCTTGGCTTTGTGGGTAGCTATACTTTCATTGTGTACACCACTGTACCTGTCTACATTCAGATTTCTTCTTGTAACATCAGTCATATTTGATGGGACTCATACCAATGAGCTCATTTTAAAAAATGGCTTCTTTAAAGATCCTAAATACAGTCTCATTCTGAAGCATTGAAAATTAAGACTTCAGGATGTAAATGTGTGGAGAAGACATTGTCTTTTGCCAAGCAAGGGGAAGATAATTGCAGAGAAAGGAAGTATCAGCTGAATTGTTCAGTTATCTGCAGTAGGGTTGGGCTGATACAAAAGGTGACATTTCACTCATACTTGCCCCAGTCAGATATCTTGCCCCAGTATCAAAGTTTATGAATAATTTCAAGGATATAAGCAATTGTCATGGTTTATAACTAGTCCCCCAGAACCTCATGTACTCATAAGCAGGGATTAGGGAAGGTTACGTCACGGGGGCGCCAGAGCTCACTGGCTGTTACTTGGAGTTCGATCACTGGCCGTGAGATCCGAAAGGTGTATCCTCCTCCTTGCACCTTTCTTTGCTCTCTGCCTCTGGGCCACCATGGTGTGAGCAGCTTTCTCTGTGGGCCTTTCCCAAGACCTTCGCTGACTGGACTATGGACTGAAACCTCTACCCACAGTGGGCCAAAATAAACTTCTCCTCCTTTAAATTGTGAGTGTCAGGTATTGTGCCCCAGTGACACAAAGTGATAAAGACTGCAATCAAAAAGCACTAAAGAGGGCATAGGAGAGGTCTAACACAGTCCATGGGGTTCCTCAGATTCTTCATCCTAGTACTGGAGATGTACTCAGGGAAACTAAAAACGTTTTAACAAGTTACATGGAACCTCCTTCCCATAGCAGAAAATATTTAGGTTTAAAAAAATCCCTCTACTTTTTGGCCCATTTTATACCTACCTTATAAGATACTTTCTAAAGAGCCATGCTGTACAAATCTACATATCTTGAATATGGTCGCAATTGCAATCCTAACCCAAGAACATAAGTAAGGATTGTCTTCTTACCAAACATCATTACCAGAGATCTCACCTACTAGCAGATTTACCAAGCTGAAACCAGGTCACCTGCCCAGTTCCCTTACCCAAAAGCATCCTCCAGGAATCAGGAGACAAATGGATCAGCCAGAAGCTTTAACTTCCTGCTCCTGGCAGACAGGGTGTGAAGGAGACCTGTTCCTTTCATTTCCCTACACAACCTTCAGTCTACTTTACATTGCTTTTTCACATGAAAAATAATAAATTACATGAAACAATTTCCCAGAAGATCAGTTATCTTTATCTGAAATATGTATGTATACAGCCAGGAAGGTATCTTGTTAAATGCAAGTCTCAAAAGAATGTTGTTACTGAGCTTTCAAATTATATATTTACAGAAATTTTACTACAGTTAAATCTGAGTTTCAACCCCTGGAACAATCTATCTTAGAGGAGACACATACTGAGTTTTACACCCAAGACCTCCTAATCTTCTGGCTTTTTCCTAGCCATTTACATGATAATCTCAGGGTCATAGTCCTCCACCACTTCAACCCAGCAGACTTTCCTCACTAGATCCTAGGCCCCAGTCAAATCAGTTAGAGTGGAAACGGACACTCAGTCCTACTTGATGCAGAATCCCCCTCCCTGAGAAGGGGATGATGAAGCAAAACATCTCTGCCTTGGTTCTTTCCAGATCCTTCAGCTTTCCCTGTTATATGGTTGTCTTTCATGAAATCCCACATTTTCTCCAATCCGTTATAAACCACAGACTAATCCTATCCTAAACCAATACAGTATAACCATTAAAGCTTGAAGACTTTAATTTTAAGCACCATGTGGTTGTTTGACCCTGGTGCAATTTCTCCCAACAGCCTACTAGATATACATGAATGGAAAGTTGCTACAGTAGATTGGAATTCCTGGGGCACAGCAGGCATTACCATACATTATTATTAATAATACAATAGTAGCAATGTATGATGATTGGTAGTGGTATCCAGACCTTAGAATTTGAAGTGATTCCATTATTCCTCTAACGTTAGCAGATCTTTCCAAATTTGCTATAATTAGCACCTGTGACTTCCACAATGAGAATGAAAACTTTCTTTTAAAATTAATTCTTCATCCACTATATTTTATCACTCTGGGTAACAAGCCTGTGTTACTCTGGAGTTTAGTTTGAGTTGGTCTTTGTAAATTGCCTGTAGCTAGGAGTAGCTTTTATCTTGGGTCTGCACTGAAACCAACGGCAGGGACAGAGTTGGGGTATTTTACAAACACTCAAGTGTGGGAGCTCTCAGATTAAATAAAACTTGAAAAATCTTCTCATATCAATGATGGCTATATAACAAGGCACTCACAAAATCCGCTGACTTAAAATGGTCACATATTTGCCTACATTCAAAAGATCAATCCTGAGGCTCAGGGTAGAGTGGCTCGACCCTGCTCCCCTGGTGTTCTCAAGTGCTGTGATGGGGCAGCTGGAGGCTGGGGCTGGCTTGTCCTGAAAGGCAGTCACCAACGCTTCCAACCCTGCCCCTCGATTCTCTTCCACTGAGCCAGCCACTGACTGGGTTTTCTCGATGATAAATTGGTTCCAAGATAATGGAAACAGGAGTGGCAGAGATTGCAGAAGTCTAGTCTGAGGTATCAGACAATGACACCTCAATCACTTTCTTTTGGTCAAAATAAGTCACAGGACTAGCCCAGATTCACAGTGTGGAGAGGATAGACTCTGTCTCTTGTTGCAGAGTGCAAAAGTCCCATTACTAAGCTGAGTGAGGAACTGCAACAGGTCTCTTGCAAACAATCTATCATAACTTACTCATCACATCAACAAATGTTTCCACATGCCTCCTAAGTGCTAAATGCCACCCTCATCACTGGAAAACATCAGTGAACAAGATAAACACAGTCCTTCCCCTCATAGGGCCCAAAGCCAGCAGAGAAGACAGACACTGAACCATGATAACTTGTAGTGAGCACTACAAAGCACTATGGAGCTGGATGGGAAAATAGAACGGATTGACCTAACTGGAAGGGGGAAGTGATAGAGGAGACATGGAATTGGACAATGGTGTCCAGGAGCACAATGCTGTTCCTGTCTGTATCTATCAAGCTTTCTGTCTTGGTTACTTTTCTCTCATTGCTGGGACAAAATACCTGCCACCCAAAATCAAGGAAAGAAAGGTTTATTTCAGTCCATTCTCAGCTGGCTCTAAAGCACACTGACACACGCCAGCGGGCAGAGTTCATGGCAGCAGAAAACAGCCAACAGCAAAGGGAGGAGCAGCAGCTGCAGCAGCTAGCAAGCTAACCTTCCTTCCTTATATTGTATTCAGGCTGTCTGCCCCCAGCAGGTGTAGCACTCACACCCATAATCCCAACTTGGATCATGAATTAGTCACAAACTCCAGATGTCTGCCCTAATGACTGCATGAGGCTTTGGGGGACAACTAGGCACAAACCATAACACTTTCCATTTCCTGTATCTACATACAGTACCTGGTTCCTGATTATTTATTATGACAGTGTGGCACATGCATTTATTTCTCTCATGCCATGTAATTGTACAGTTATAAAGGAAAGAGAATAAATGGAGGAGGAGGGGGAAACTCCTTTCAAAGAAAATCTAGAACAGTGCTGGGAAAAAAAGGTTTAACTTTTCTGAAAAAGCAATACTTTTTATCATCAAAAACTTTTTCTTAATTTGAGGGATTTATTATTAATTAAGGAATCTGACTTTGTCAAGCGCACAACTCTCCCTTTGATCTACAGGCCTGCAGGCTGTGAGTTCTCAGATGCCTGAGGCTAGTTTTAACTAAACTGTTTCCCTAGCAAAGGCATTTTCTGTGGCACAGAATGAAACCGCAGCTGTGTCGCATTTTGTTAGAAGATCCAAATTGATCAGCTGAGATGCCAGGGCTTGAAAACCCGGTGTGCTGAGGCTGGTGGACTTATTAATCTATATACGCAGCACACTGAGAAGAAGATTTAGGTTTTTTGATGGCTGTTCAAAGAGTGTCTGAGATGAAGAATCCTGTGGGAAAAGAGACGGAACAGAAGGGCACGTCAGAGAGTTGTCACACAGCCGCAGAAAAGCTCTCCGCTGACGTGTTATTCTCTTCCCAACAGGGTTGTTGGAAATGTGCTTCTTGTGTTAAGTTCAAAGAGTCTTGCGATGGGTCTGCCAGGCAGAGGTTTCTTGGGGTGTGGGGTGTGTTGTCAAAGGAAATAGCAAATAGCACTCAGAGTGCTATGAGTGTTGTTCACAAGTACTGAACCAAGGACTCAACTGATAGTTTTGCAACCCTATTATATACTACCAGGCATTACACAAGTTTCTAGCAATATAATGTTGAACAAGTCATTGTCCCTGCCCTGACAGAGATTACAGTCTGCTGAGTAAGACACCCTGCATCCAGGCAATTCTGCCACACTGTGAAGAATGATGAGAGGGAAATAAAGAAAACTGTGGAAATACAGTAACAGAGTAGCTAACTTGAGCCTGAAGACCTTCGGGAGGAGGTAGCAGCTAAGCTGCTAAAGGGGGCAGTAACACTAAAGGGGGCAGTGTCACTAGCCAGGAGAAGAAGAGGACTTCCAGCTGCAGGTGACAAGAATGGACCAAAATGAAAGCAAGATAATTTTTTTAAAATAAAATGTATAAATTCAAAATCCTCCAAAAGTGAATGTGAAAGAAGACAAAAGATACTTGGGAATCTGGAAAGTAGACTGACAAAAACAGAAAATGCCTTAGCTAAACCAGCAAACGGGAAAGTGGCCAGCAGTACTACTCATATACTCAACTCCTCTCGGTTCTGGTACTCACAACACTTGGTACCTTGGGGAGCAGGAGTAAGGATGCTTTTTTAAACAATTGGGCTAACTGACACTCTAAAAGGGATTCTCATTGCCCATCATCCAGCCTCACAAAACACTTACAGTTTTTCTTTTGACAAGGATGAAAAGGTCCCTGGAATGAAGGCACAAGGTAGAGCTCAAGGCAAAGACACCTTATTTGAAACAGGCCCTATACTGCATGTGGGGAGCCTCAGATCTCCAGAACCACTTAGCATTTGAGAAACAGACTTAAACATTCTCCCTGAGTGGAAGACTTTTCTGTGAAACCTCAATAACAGAAAGGAAAAAATAACAACAGTTCACCATTGGATATTACCTAATCTGATGGCTTAAGAAAGTTGCCATGCAGTAAAGACCACAGACAGCATTTCCCACATCCCCCAGGCACATAAAGCTTTCAGAGGGTGTGTGTGTGTGTGTGTGTGTGTGTGTGACCCTTAAAGGTGAACAGTCCAGAATTATTGGCCATTATAAATCTAAATTGGAAAGCAGACATTTATTTCAAGGCAAAAATGTATTCAAAAGTCAAACTAGAAGAAAGAGAGGATGTAAGCAGAGAAAGAGAATTTCTCTATCAGACTTTAAAATATCACCAAAATATGATTTTAAAAAAGTAGAGAAACACATGTTCCATTTACTCAAGCTACAATCTCTGACTTCTCTCTTCCCCTCAATTTCCATTGCCAGCTGTCAGCCAGCTTGGCTTGTTCTGTGAACTCTACTGCAGAGCTTGACCACTTCCTGTCTCATGCATTACCACTCCCAGATCCAGGTAAACATCCATTTCCCACCTAGATGACTGCAACAAGCTCATTTTAGTTCTCTGTTCTCCTGTCTTTGTCCCAGTACACAGCAGTTGACATGATCCTTATAAAATAAAAATTAGATCATCTCACTCCCTCAGGCAAAATCCATATCAGCCTCTGTTTTCTCTCAGAGTAGAAGCCAAGTGTCTTCAACAGTTTAAGCCCCCGTGTAATCAGGCCCTACTCACATGACAACACCCCACCAGCCACTATCTCCTCCTCCCTCACTCACCCAACTGTAGCCCTGCAAAACTTTCTGTTGCTCTTCCAGTACACCATGCACATTGCCTCAGGGACTTGGCTTTAGCTGTTCTCCTTGCCTGGACCCTTTTCTCCCCCAGACATCCTTGCTATTAAACTCTTGCTATTAAAATCTTTTTTAATGCTATTCCACAACCAAGGACCAAAACAAGGGAACAAAACTTCAGCTGTTTTACTGATATATTTAAGATACTGCTGTAGAGTACAGGGGCATGTGACAGAGATAGAACAAAAAGAGATACACAGCAACCTTATAAAGAAGAGAACCAAGGACATAGCATCTACTATCCTATTGCTTGAGGTCTCCTCTGCACTGTGAAAGCATTGCTCCTCAGTAAAAGAGTAGGTGGTAGGCATCAGGATGTTTCCACTAACACCACAGAGACCTAAGGCATTAACTACTGAAGGACCCTGCTGCCCTCACAGGTTCTGAGTCTACTAAGTGAAGCTGCCAGCTGCCACCATGCCAGAGCTGTCAGGTACCACACTGCTGCACTGTCCTGAAAAAAGCCAAGCCTAAATTGTGCCATTTCTACCTAGACTCTTGACACATAAGGCCATCTTGAGATCCCACCCACCTAGAGTCCTGAGAAGTAGTTTTCCAATACTTCTACCAACCCTGTCCTGGAAACAGGCCAGAAGAACATGGAGAGGCATTTGGAGGAACCCTGGCCAGAGCAAATTGGAAAAAAGGTGTTGAAAAACAGTATGGTGTCCAACCCACCCTCTCACCACCTCCAAATTCAGCCAGGAGGCCCTACTCAAGCTCACTGCCTCATATGCAGCAGGGTAGCCATGCCCTCATACTCACTGGCCCAGGAAAAAGCCAAACAAGCAGCACTGAGTGTTTCGCCCCACTGATGCTCCAAGAAAGAATTCAGGAAGTCCCACCTGCCTGTTCCTGTCCCCAGAACACAGCTCGCTGCTTGTTCTGAGCTACTTGATCCTCAGAAGCCCTACATACAGAAATCAATAAATAAAACACAGCAATCAAGATAATTAAGGACAACAATCAAATGGTTATCTGATTATTTCATTATTAAAGAAAAGTATTTTATAAAAGTCAATATCTCTTCATGACAAACATTTCAAAAATTTACCAAGGAAGGAGCATAGCTTAGTATCAGAAAAGCTGTGTATGACAACGACTTAGACTGTATCACACCAAAAAAAGGAAACACTGGCATTATTTCTTCTCAGAATAGGAATATGTAAAAGGATGTCCACTTTCACCACTTTCATTTGACATATAATTGCAAGTCAGCCAAACTAATGAGACAAGAGAAAAATGAATAAATAAAGGTCATATAGATAAGAAAATAAGAAATTTTAAATACAACTGCTTGCACATGACATGATTTCATATATGGAAAGCCCTGATGAGTCAAAAAAAAAACTGTTAGAAGTTGAATAAATAAAATTAATAAGCTTTCAGGATACAGAACTAATATAAAAAAAGTACTTGCTTTTAATACAACAAAATGAATTACTGAGAGAGAAATCAAGACAATACTATTCACAAGCTACAAAAAACAATAATTAAAAATATTTGGAATAAGTTTAACCAAGAAAGTGAATGATTTCTATAATAAAAATTATAAAAGATTGATGAAAGAAATTGAAGACACACACAAAATGATGGAGAGATCCCATATTCATGGAATAGAAGAACTATTGTTAAAATGTTCCCTACCTACCCAGAGAAATTTACAAAGTCAATTCAATTTCTATTGAACTATAAAACAACAGCAAATAGAAACTAGACCCCTAACACTCACTGTACACACAAGAAAAGAAAATCAAGTGAAATTAGGTCAAAGATGTAAGCGTAAAACCTGAAACTATGAAACTAGTAGAATAAAATATGGAGGAAACCTATTGGGACATTGGGCAAAGATTTTTTCTTTAGAACCCAAAAACCACAGGTAGTAAAAGCAAAAATCCACAAATGATATTACATCAAACTCAAAACCTTCTGTACAGCAAAGGGAATAATTGACTAAGTGAAGAGACATGCTTTAAAATGGTAGAAAATATTTGCAAACTCTTCAACCGATAACCAAAATATATAAGGATTTTGAAAGCTCAACAGAGAAAAATCCTATTAAAAATATATGACTAGCCTGAATAGATATTTCTCAAAGATGATATACAAATAATCAACAAGTATGTGAAAAAATGTTCAACATCACTCAGTATCAGGCGAATGTAAATCAAAACCACAATGTGCTCTCATCTCATCCCAGTTAGAATGGCTAATATTAAAAAAAAAAAAAACCTAAAGAAAGGTGATGAAAATGCAGAGAAAGGATCACTCTCACACATTGCTGGTGAGAATATAAATAAGCATATCGATTATGGAAAACACTGTATCTCAGTTACTCTTCTCTCATTGCTGGGACAAGTGCCCAACACCCAAAACGAAGGAAGGAAAGGTTTATTTAGCTCATAGTTACTGGAGGTTTCAGTCCATACTCACCTGGCTCCCAGGAAGAGTGGCACATGGCAGAAAGAAACCTTTCATGGTGGCAACAAAGAGCACAGAGCAAAGGAGTGGTGGCAACAATGGCTACAGAGAGCAAGTCCTTCTCTCTTAAACTGCATTCAGGCTATGGGTCTCAGGCTGGGTGTAGCACTCACACCCATAATCCAAGTGGGATCCTGAGTTAATTACAAACACTGGAAGTCCCTGTCCCATGACTCCATGAGGCTTTGGGGGGACAACTAGATACAAACCATAACACTCAGGTAACTAGAAATAAACTTAACCATATGATTTACTAATATTATTTTGGGGAATATACACAAAAGAAACAAATTTTTTATGACAAAGAGACATCTGCAGTTGCATGTTTCCTGCAGCACTATTCACAATAGCCAAGATATGAGATCAGCCTCTGTGTCTTTTGGTGGACCATGGGTATGTCACATTGGGTGTGCGGGATGGATGGAATAAAATTTCTCAATGGTAATGCTGCAAAGGATAAGTCTGCCATTTACAGAAACATGAATTTGACACAGGGTAAAAAACTGATGCTGGGGTGGATGACCTCCAAATGATATAGGGAAAAATGAAATTCCCAACCTGAAAAGTACCTGGGATGAGTTTGTGTTTTCTAAAACCAAAGAATGAATTTTAGGAACAAACAGAAATTATGAGCAGAATATATTTATTGGGGGAAAGAAAGTTCCTGTCTGAGAGAGGGACAGAAGGGGGACCCGAGTGGGTTGTCCCCGGAGAAGCTGTCTCTTTCAGGGACTTTTATAGAGGAAAGCAATGTGGTGAGGTGGGTCTAAGGTGGTGGAGAACATGGGAACTCACTTAGGTGGGCATGAGGTG
>NDGN011401179.1:0-18071 GCA_002564285.1 Tympanoctomys barrerae | reverse complement strand
AAAAAAAAAAAAAAAAACTATAATAAATTTCTTGAACTAAACCTTTTAATTGAAATCTCATTTCATTTGTGTTTATGATATTTATTTTAGGTTTTATTTAGTTGTTTGTTTTTGCCTTTTTTTGCAATGTGGGATTAAACCCAGAGCTTTGCACATACTAGGCATTGCTCTCTCTACTACTGTGCTATCTCCCAACCCTGCACGTCCTACTTTGATACTTATTTTGCTTATTGTTTTGTGTTTATACACAGAAACACATCTAGACATACTATATTTCCTCCAGGGTTTTGGAAATAGTTTTTCTTTTTTCTATAGACCACCGGGAGAAACTAGACCAAGATTCCTATCCTTGCAATCATCCTATCTTCATCCTTCAGATGATGAAAATATATAGAAAAAAATATATGTACTGGAAAACAGTGTGCTTCAGATATCAAAAGCTTGAAAATTTTCTAGTAGGTGGAAAGCAAATTCAAACCTAATTATGAAACGAAGAATGGAGAAACAACAACAGAAACTACTGGCACTGCTAACTCCAGTGAGTGGGAGCCCAGCCAACCTATAGGATAATTAAGTGACACTACCAGTGTGGCCCCCTCTCTTCCAATACCCTGGGTCCCATGCTGAGCTGTGGCTAGCTATGCAGTTAAGGTCAGAAGTGCTTGGTAACCTCTAAACATTTGGCACTAGAGAAGAAGCAGAGTAGATCTTTGAAATAATTCTGGGTGTTATGGTTTATGTTTAGTCATCTCCCAAAGCCTCCTGCAGTCATGGAGCAACTTCTGGAGTTTGTGATTGATTACTGTGGGTATGGGTGCTGCGCCCACCCTGGGACAGGTGATCTGTATTACAGTGTAAGGAGGGAGAGAGTCCTGCTAGCGGCCTGAGCCGCTGCCACCGCCTTTGCTCTTGTTCTTTGCTGCAGCCGCCACCACGCATGGCTGCTCTGTGCCCTGTGCCGCTCTGCCTTGGAGCCAGCCAAGTACGGACTGAAACCTCCAGTAACTGTGAGCTAAATAAAACTTTCCTTCCTTCATTGTGAGTGTCGGGTATTTGTTCCAGTAATGAGAGAAGAGTAACTAAGACACTGGGTAACTGAAAACACTATAAAAAAGACAGAAAGGAAAGGAAAAACTGGCAAATGGAAGGAGTGAAGTAAAGGAAGCCGACCTGGCATTTTTCTGAGCACTAGAACTAAAAGCACAGTGAAGGTCACAGGTGGTTCGCAATTCCAAGAGAGAGAGAAAGGAACCTCCACGCACTAAATGACAAGCTGCTGACGTGCCTTCCACATACATGTGTACCATAGGCCAGGGGCAATCCCTGCAGGCAGACTGTTGGATTTAGAAACTAACATTTGCTTATAGGAGGAAGAGGGATTCACCAGTACAAATATGAGCAGTCAAAAATGACCAAATAGTTTACAAAAACTTGTACCATAAAAAAGAGTACAAATACTTATCAGGAAAAACACTGTAATGAAAAAGCAGTATCAGCAAATATATATATCAATTTTGACCTTCCTCCTCTGAGGTACTTTTTAGGGTTTTATGTTTAAAGTAAAGTTCCTCTTTAACTCAGCTTACCCTTTTCTTATGAAGAGACATCTTTGGTAATATTTTGGTAAGCCAGCATTCAACAAAATAAGTTCGAACCTAGCTCAGTATAAATTCTGTTGTCAGCTACACTAACATTCAAGTATGAGGACAAAATAATAGCATGCTCTACCCATAGATGCACCCTGAAAAAATGACTTTAAAATGCACACAGTGAATGAAAATAAAGTTTAAGACATGGGACCTATGAAACAATAATAAACAAAAAAGAACTTAATAAATCTAGATAATTACTGATCCATAAAAAGAAAATGAACAGAGTTCTAGAATAAAATGCTAAACACTTGCAATATGGAGGTGGTAATGACAGGGAATTGCTAGGTGAAGAATGATATTTGAAGACAAACTGCAGATATTTATTAACTGTATAAGCTTCAATAAAAATGTTTCGCTGGCTGTTTAAATTTTAACAGAATTCACTAGAAAACTGAAATAACTTCAGCATAACTATGACAAAAGACATAACGAATCTAACATCAGGAAGTGTAAAAAGCCCACACCAAAGTCTGTGTATTACAAAATATACAGTATGGTAGCAGAAAGGAGCTCAAGAAAAATATCACAAGTATGAATGGACTACATTGTTCAACAAGAGACACAGAAAGGTTGAATTGACTTTTTAAAAAACCCACCCAAAGAGTCACATCGCCATTGAGCACACACATAGATACTATAAAATGAGTTAAAAGGGTTCTGACATAATGATAAAAGGATCAATTAAACAGAGGCTATAACAATTATGATTGTGTTCAATGTTGGAGCGCATAAACATATAAAGAAAATACTAATAGATACCTTCTAAGGGAAGCTCCCTCAATGACATAAGGGCATTTTAGTAGGCCCTACCTCTTTCCTTTTCTTTTTTTCTTTTCATTTATCTTTTTGTTTTGGCAGGATCTCACAAAACTGCTCAGGTGGCCTGAACTCTGAATCCCTTGCTTCCTGGCTTCCACATAGCCGGATGAAAGGTGAATGCCACCATAGCTGTCTGGGTCCCATCATTCCAAGGCTCAGTCAGCTCTTGCACTGACACACAGGAGGAAGCTTTCAACCCACAAACCTCTGAAGGACACATTCAACTTATATTCAATCCCCTGCAACACATTAGGCAATAAGCTAAGTCTGAAAAGGCTTAAGAAAATTAAAATTTAATATAAAATAACTCTTCCAAATATGACATGAAATTAGACATCAATAAAAAAAAATCTTGGAAAATCTGCATTTAGGCAGAAATTAAACTATCTCTTCCAGAGTAACCAGAGGGCCCATGAAGAAATTAAAAGAGAAATTTAAAAATATCTGAAGAGAAACGAAAATGGAACAAAACATACCAAAATCTGTAATGCAGTCAAACCATTTTTAAGAGGGAATTTATAGAAATAAATATCTCTATCAAAAAGTATCCCAAATGGAGTATTCACAGAATGAGAACTCTTTTCTGGCTGGAACCATGGAGGGTATAGAAGAGAAGAAAAAGAAGGTTCGTGCTGTGCCAGAAACCCTTAAGAAAAAGTGAAGACATTTTGCAGAATTGAAGATAAAGTGCCTGAGAAAGTTTGCCCAGAAGACACTTTGCAAGGTGAGGAGAAGCTCATCTATGAAAAAGCCAGGCTCTATCATAAGGAGTACAGACAGATGTACAGAACTGAGATCCGAATGGCTAGCATGGCGATAAAAGCTGGCAACTTCTATGTCCTTGCAGAGCCCAAACTGGCATTTGTCGTTCGGATCAGGGGTATCAGTGTGAGAGCCCAAAGGTCCGCAAGGTGTTGCAGCTTCTTCACCTTCACCAAATCTTCAGTGGTACCTTCATTAAGCTCAGCAAGACTTCAACATGCTCTAACATGCTGAGATTTGTGGGTCCATACATTGCATGGGGGTACCCAAAACTGAAGTCAATGAAAGAACTAATATAAAAGTGTGGCTATGGCAAAATCAATAAGAAGTGAATTGCCCTGACAGATAATTCATTGATTGCTCATTCTTGGTAAATATGGAATCATCTGCATGGAGGATCTGATTCATCTATACTGTTGGAAAATGCTTCAAAGAGGCACATAACTTCCTGTGGCCGTTCAAGTTATCATCTCCATGAGGTGGAATGAAGAAAAAGACCACCCATTCTGTGGAAGGTGGAGATGCTGGAAATAGGGAAGAGCAGATCAACAAGCTTATTAGAAGGATGAACTAAGGTATCTATCATGGTGTTTTTATGATTTGGTCAGTTAAAAAAGTATCTGCTTCAAAAAAAAAAAAAAAGAATGAGAGAACAAACTGAGCCCCTCGTCAATAGTAGGCAAAAACATAAGATTAGAATATAAATGAGGTAGAGATAGACAATAGAAAAGATCTATGGAACTAATACTTGCTTCTTTGAAAAGATATGCAAACTTTAGCCAGACTAAGAAAAGAAGGCCCAAATAAATAAAATCAGAAAAAGACAATAAGCTGATATTAGAGAAATACTAAGGAATACAAGAGACTACAACAGACACATATTTTTTGTCAAATTGCATAGCCTAGGAGAAATGGTTAATTATTCTCTAAATGAGATCTTATGTTGTACAGGCTGGTCCTGAAAATTGCTGGCTCAAGCAGTTCTCCTACCTCAGCATTCTGAGTAGTTGGCAAGGACCAATTCTTACACACATATAACCTGTAAAGACTGAACCAATATGAAACAGAAAATCTGAATATAACAATTATGAGTAAAGAGATTGAATCAATAATAAACAATATATACTTTCAAAGAAAAGCCTAGAATCAGATGGCTTCACTGCTGAATTCTATCAAATGCTTAAATAGTACTAATCTTTCTTGAGGTATTACAGAATGCTGAAGAAGGCAAAATACTTCCAAATTCATTTTATGAGGTCACCATTACCCTGATATCAAAGCCAGGAAGGATCCTGAAGGAAAAGGAAATTATATTCTAGTATCTCCTCTGTGGCTGTATCTAGATGTCTCCCAAAGCCTCGTGTGTTCATCAGTGGGGCTTTTCAGAACAGACTGGATCTAGGGCATGGGATACAGGGAATAAGACTGTGTGGTACTGAATTAGCTCACTGGTTGGAATTAGCACAGTCCTGGGTGGCCTCACCCAAAAGAATGGTAGCCTTGATGGCATAAAACGGAGAAGCATGCTGGTGGCTGCTGCTGCTGTTCATGACTCACTGCCTTCTGCATCCCCTGTCATGGACTGCTTGTCTTCTGTGATGCCCATCTGCTATTCTGCCCTGCCTTGGAGCCAGCCAACAATTGGCTGAAAGCTCTACAAACTGTTTACCAAAACAAACCTTTCCTCCTTTAGCTTTGGGTATTGGGTATTCTGCCTCAGCAATGAGAAAAATAAGTAAGAAAATCTCCAATGAAAACAAAAGAATATTAAACATAATACTAGCAAACCAAATTCAACCATACATTAAAGGTATCATTCTTCATAATAAAATATGATTTATCCTAGGGATACAAGGATAGCTCAATACACACAAATCAGTAATTGAGATGCATCATATTAACAAAATGAAGGTCCAAGATAATATGATTGTTTCAACAGATGCAGAAGAACATTTGACAATATTCAACATCCTTTTAGGATAAAAAGTTTTAAAAAAATGGGCACAGAGGGAATGTCCCCCAACATAATATAGGCTGTACATGAAAATCTACCAGCTAATATCAATATTGAATAGTGAAAAATTGAAACATTTTCCTCTAAAATCAGGGACATGATGAGAATGTCCATTCTCACCATCTTTGTTCTACATGGTATTGGCTATTCTAGCCAGAACAATTAGACAAGTAATAAAAGACAAATGGAGGCGAGGTGAAATTGCCTGTTTGCTGATGGCATGAATTTATATAGAGAAGGGAGTGGGGAGATAGCTCAGTATAATAAGCACTTCCCTGGCAAGCGCAAGGGCCTGAGTTCAATCCCTAGTTCCCCCCCCCAAAAAAAATGAGAGAGAGAGAGAGAGAGAGAACCTTAAAAATGCCACCAAAACTTTTACAAGTGATTAATAAATTCAGTAAAGGTGCAGGATACCATTTACTTTACCATTAAGTAAAACAGAATAACAGCTCCTCAAAAATTAAAAAATTAACATATGGTTCAGCAAGCCCACCACTAAGCACAATAGCAAAATAACTGAAATTGATTGGTAAAGAGAGACTTAAAATTTACTGTACACTGCAGCATTATTCACAAGGAACAAAATCTGGAAGCAACAGAGGACTAGATTCAGAATATGTGGTTCCCATGCACTATGGAACATTATACTGCTACTCAGAAAGACGTTCCACCGCTTGCAGCAGCACAGATGGAACTGAGGACTATATGCTGGGTGGAATAGACTAGCATAGAAGACAAATAATGCACAATCTCACATGAGGGTTTAAAAGAGTGAGGTGGTAAGAGAGTAGAATGGTGGGTATGGGGAGACACAGCAGGGATGGGTGAGGAGGTAACCACATTGCACAAAGCACTATGTTTTTAGTGGAACAGGACGAAGTTTCAATGATGCCATGGATGTGATTATAATTAATAGTGTAGTTTAGATCTGAAAATTGAGTAAATTTTAAGTGTTCGCATCTTGAAATGGTGAGATTTTTTTTTCCATGTCAGACTGAAAATTGGAAAAAACAGAGTTTATTAACAAAGGCAGCCATCAAACCCTTCCAGGGCCATAGGTCTTATTTTAGTGTACAGGGTCTCACTACATAGATCGGCCTCATAGTGATCTGCCTGTTTTCAGCCTCTCAAGTGTTGGGATTACAGGCACCACCACCATGCCCAGTCTCATTTGCCATCTCCAGTGCACCCTGGGGGGCAAGGCTGGCAGGGCAGGCCAGGGATCAAACCCCTGGCCACTGTGTCTGCCAAGGCAGGTGCTTTAATCGGCTGAGCTATTTGGCCGATCTGGGTTATAGATCTTAAATGTCTGGCAGGTGTCTGAACATGCTTCCCCATCCTTACAGATTACAAACACATCCAGCCTTGTTCTTAGTTTTGTCTCTGTTTAAATATCTTCTTGGTTTCCATGGCAATGGGATTCTTCTTTGTGATTAGTTCTCTTTTTCTTTTATCGCTATATTTACAACATGTTAACAAGGTTGAGGAAAGAGTGAAGGAGTTACAACATCTAAACTAAGGTAGGAAAGGAATGACAGCATCTTGACAAAGGTGGGGAAGGCTAAACTAGAGCTTCTTTTGCTAAGATCAAATTAACCTAATGGAGAGCCGCCCACATCCTATAATCACATATTAACAAGTATATAAAATACTGAATGTGTTAACTGGCTTAATTTAATCATTCCATAATTTTATTATTATACAATGTGTTGGTTTATTTTTTATGTTATATACTACATATATGCATATTATTTATTATATGCTGAATCTATTATAAATATATAGATACATATATTATGTGTATATGTTCTATGCAATAATGCCTTGGGGTCTGTCTTGGTTACTTTTTACTCATTGCTGGGACAAAATACACAACACCCAAAATGAAGGAAGGAAAGGTTTATTTAGCTCACAGTTACTGCAGGTTTCAGCCCTTACTGGGCTGGCTCCAAGGCAGAGCTGCACAGGGCAGAGGACAACCATTTCTGTAGAGGAAAATAGCAAAGAACAAAGAGAACAGCAGTGGCTGTGGCAGAGGCGAGCTAATCTCTCTTTGTTCCTTCCATGCCTATTGTGGAAGACCAGAGCTCCTCTGAGGAAACAGAATTCTCCATCCTTTCTCAATTCCATTTCATATCCTTTGAGTGATGAGTCATTCTAGGGTGGGGTCTCCACACCCTAGGTTGTAGAATTGCTGAGCCCATTTAGTGAAGCTTTTAACTTTTCAAGTTAACACAGTGTATCAACCACTACAGAGTCATGACATACAAATCCCTTCCTACAGGTAAAATGACATCTGGTCCTTGTCATACTACCTTGCTGATGAGATCTGGGCAAGGTGGAGCTAGCAGGGCTATGTGAGTCAGTGGAAGTCTGCTGTGCTTGCAAATAATAGCAGCCTTTCTTTAAAGAGCAATAAATAATCAGAAATGGAATAAAACTGTGCCAGATTAATTAGTTTTAAAAGGTCACACTCTGAGATACTTCCTTCACCAAAAGTAGACATTCATGACAGATTACCATATACAAATAACACTCAAAGAACAAAGCAAGTCAGCAGGTCTAGGAAGTAGAAGTAGTGCATAAATGTAAAGAGTGACTAGGGTCCTGACCACCAGACCCTCTGAAGGTGGCAGAGGTGGAGGGAGTGTCTCAGATAGACAAGCCATCAGAAGGTTGTCCACATGCACAGACTGATAGCAGGATTGGAAACATGATTCTTTTTCTACTTAGCATGAATCCTCTGTGTAAACCTACTTTATAAGAGATTCCTTGGGGTGCTTCTCACTTGAATTAGAGTTGGCCAAATTCATGTGTATACTTATTCATATGTATAGTATGCAATTTTTGTATTTCACTCAGACTCTACTTACTTTTTCAGTATTTCAAACATGCTTTTCTCTACATTTGCCAGCCACTGTTCCACACAACTTCTTAGGCGAATTTTCCTGTAATTTGTGTCAAACACAATACTATATTATTATAAATATTTCAATTCATGTTTCAGTCCTTTGATGTTTCCTGTAGACTTGTATAACATTTATGAGCCAAAGGACTGTACTTCTGTATCTTCTGGGTTTTTTTAGGTTTTAATTTGCAAAATGATGCAGAAAATATTACTAGTTTCAGGAAATTCTGACACCAAAACCATAAATATACACAATAACTAGTTTCTACATAAAATACAAATATATATATATATATATATATATATATATATATATATATGATAGATAAATTGTATTATGAAGTACTTTTGGATTCTCATGGAATCTTATCAAACAGCACTGTTGGGCTAGGCTTCAGTGTAAGGAGGCTCGGGCATAGGTTCCCTCCTGGGGCTGGCAAAGCAAAGCATGGGACCCACAGGCCTCAAAGTCCTGCCAGCGTGCTGAGCATTAGCCAATCAGAAGCTGGTACATGCAGCAATGGCAGTAGCATCAACAATCCCAACCTGCAGACAGCCTTCAAGCACTGGAAGGAGAGTCAGAAGGAAGCCTAAGGCAGAGTGCAGCACAGGACCAAACTATATCTTAGGGAGTAAGGAAGGCAAAAGTGTTACATAAGTCTGAAGAAAGTGTTTGCGTGAAGCTTCTATGAAACATCAGGAATTTTAAGGCAGAGATTTTGAAATGAGATTTTACAGGGCCTGAGCATCTTGTCACCGTACTTGGGCAGCACAAGACCTTCCCCTTCAGCAGACAGGAGAATCCTCACAGCAGGAGGTCCAGCCTCCTGCCTCCAGATCAGGACTTGCTTTATATTTTCAAAACATTTCACAAGATGAGGCTGTGAACCAGAAATATAGGTTGTAATGTCATAAAGCTTTGATCTTCAATGAAATAATGTCTCTCAGTGGAGATTAATGCAATTACCTGTACAGACTCAGAATTTTTGCTTGCTGCTAGAATATCAAGAAGGTCTGCATTGCTGAGAAAGTAAAATCTTGGGAAAACCATTCGTTTAATTTCAAGGTAATCCTGTATGAGGAAAAAGAAATGCCATTCTGAATCTATGAAAAATCAAGATGAGGATCCCATCTATCTCATTTGAGCCCACATGTAAGCACAAGAGTCACCATGCTGAAGTGACAGTGTGCATGTGCTATCCATTAAAAGTGTTCCAAACTCTGTGAATGCTGCCCTTAAGTTAGTAATATTTTTAGTTTTTATTTTTATTAGTCCTTGTTAGGCATACGTAATGATCGCATTCCCCTTGCAGAGTTGGCACCCACTCATAACACATCTCCATCCTTTCTATGTCCCCTTCTCATCACCCTTCCCCTCCATCTCTTGTGTTTTTAATAACTAAAACTGAATGAAAGCCAAAACAGAAACACCATCCTTACACATACACACTTATTCCTGATCACAAACTACTGCCCACACTGCTTTTCTCTGCTTCCAGTTTCCTGCTTCTGGTTCCTACATGATATCCACCTTCCTAGAGGAGAAACCATCTGTTCACCAGTAACCACACCTCCTGCTGTACATTTCAACTCTGCAAGGCTTTGCCTTGGTTTTGTCTTTCTTTGTTTTTCAGAAAGATACCTTCACTCAGCTGGGCAAAGACACCTGCTCTGCTACCTCCCCTGCTGTGATTCCCCCTCCAGCTTCTCTCATGCCTCTCACCCTCTGCTCCCCTCCAGCCATCTCTGTCCAAGCCAGGGCTTTCAAGACAATGTATCTTACTGCATGTCCCTGACCACCACTGTCACTTCATACCATCATGCCCTGGGCTGTTCAGTCTTCACAGTGCGTGGGGCAATGCTGACTCTACCCTCTCTGACTTATGGCTTCCTTTCTGTGGCACTTGTGTCCCTGTACCTGTTGCTACTCTCTGCCCTGGATTGACACCTGGCAGGACCCTTTACCTGCAGTGACAGTTCTAGGACCTCTTCAACACTTGGCCTGTGAGTGACACTGCACCCTGTCTCTCTTGGGCACACACACTGGACCCTCATTTATGAGGTGGCTGCCCAGTGAACAGTGAGCAGCTGAGGGTTTGAGTCCCAGGGGGATGGAGCTGGCCAGGTTATCACATGCTCAGAAAGCATCACAATTTATGATGTATGGATTGTTTAATTCTGGAATATTCTATCTAGTATTTCCAGAGTGCAGCTGACTGCAGACAGCTTATAAGAGAAACAATGGACAGTAAAACTGCAGCACAGGATGACTGTAGCCAATTACGCCCTCGAAGGGCCTGTGAGCTTTAGATTTCACTGTGAACAAAACTCACTCATTTTCACACCTACCTTCTCCAGCTTCTGCTATTGTGGATGACTATCGTCCACACTGTCACTCAGGTCAGAAACCAAGGCACAACCTGGCCCTTGATACTACTGTCATCTTTCTCTCATCCTGTTCTAGGAGCAGCCCAGTGTTTCTAGGCTTTTAACTGGATTTTTAATATACATTGCTACCGCTTACCCTGGTAGGTATGTGGGGTTAGTTACACAGGGCTTAGTGTGTTGGAACTCAGTCCCCATTGTGAGAGTGGGAGGGGTGGAAACTTCATCTGATGTGGTGTTTAGAGGTGATCAGAATTAAAAGCTCATGGGTAGTTCTGAGGATTAAAGGTGTCTGGTTGTCCCCAGACTTGACCACTAGGAAGACTGTACCAAATGCAGCCCCACAGTCTCAGGCCAGAACCATCAGCTAACATCAACCTCCTTTCATGTATTTCACTAGTGTAATATAAACAAACCAACTCACTGCCCCCCCAAATCCGCATGAATATGATTACTACCTTTGAGACTCAGGTTGAAATTTTATTTCCACATCACAGTGGTGAGAGGTGGTAACTCCTTTAAGAGGCCTCTAGGCTCCATTCTTTCTCTGAAGGGACTGGTGTGGTAGCTGGGACAGGTCAGTCCTCTAGGGACAACAGGGTGAGGGACTGTTGGTGTGTGTCTATTTCGTGTGTCTACCCACCCTTGCACTCTCCTGCTGGGAGACCCAGCCCAGTAGGCCTCAGCCAGAAGCTGCGTCAGGCTTGCTCCTGGACTCTAGTCAGTCAACCAAGAGCTAAAGCAAATTCCTCTCCATTTAAATGGCCTGATCTTGGGTGTCTTCCTAGTGCAACAGAAAACAAATCATAGCAGCATCCAATACATACTCTGTTCTTCAGAGAGACATTTCTGAATTAAATTATTTCATTTTCCTACCTAAAATCCTTCAGCGGCTGCTCATAAAATTTAAGGTCTGGCAATATTTAAGGCCTTTCCCTTACCATTTTGAGCTCCCTGAGAATCTCAATTCTTAACAACTATCCCCAGGCAACTTGCTGCCCAGGTTTGTGCTAAGCACTGCCTCACACCCACTCACTCTGTTTCACCCAGCCAGGACAAGGTCCTGTTGAGCTACAGTTTTCCCAGATGGGCCACACTAGAGACAGTTCTGCAGTTTGTGATTAATTCATAATCCAGGGCTGGGATTATGATTCTGAGTACTGCTGGGATTATGGGTGTGAGTGCTGTACCCAGCCTGGGGTGGATAGCCTGAATGTAACATAAGAGAGACAGAGAGACAGACTTGTTCTCTGTAGCCATTGTTGCCGCACTCCTCCCATGTGCTCTTGCTGTTTTGCTGTATTCTGCTGCTATGAGCTGCTGCCCTCTGCCATGTGCCAGTCTGCCTTGGAGCCAGCCAAGTAAGGACTGAAACCTCCAGTACCTGTGAGNTAAATAAACCTTTCCTTCCTTCATTTTGGGTGTCAGGTATTTGTGCCAACAAGAGAAGAACAACTGAGACAATATCACGGCACTATCTCTTCACTGAAAGAAGAGGAAAGAGAACTCTCATCTTTGTGATCTAAGCAGACAGCAGTACTGAGGTTAGTCAATCCACAAATAACTGAAAAAGTACTGGTATGTGTGACCTTCAATAATAGATCCTCGGTTTGGGATGTGCTAGAAATATCTAGAAGGCCTATTTCAATGACTGCTTAGTAAATTGGTGTTTAGTTTTGTGATAGGATCTCACTGTACTTCAAGCTAATTTTAAACTTACTATTTAGCCCAGACTAGCCTTAAACTCACAGCAGTCTTCCTGCCTTAGCCTCCCAAGTGCTAGGATTACAGGCGGGTGCCAACACAACCAGCCCAAAACTGGTTATTTTTAATCACATCTCTGGGTGCCACTCCTGCTGCCTGCCCAGGGCACAAATTTGGACATGGCCCTCCAAAGGGTCCTCACACCACTGCCAGTGTTCAACCAGGCTCAGCAATGGACACTTGAAAAAAACCTTTGCTCATGAAGTGACATGAATATGAGCACCACAAATCTTCAACAGTAGAACCTAGTACTGAAGGATATGAACGTCTAGATGATAATTTTATGTTCTGACAATGTAAAACATGGAATCAGTCATGTAATTTATATAGCCATCAAAACATTCTACTTCAACTTTTGCTCAACTTAATGATATTATAGGGCTAGTCGGTAACAAGAAGTACTTTCTTTGTGCCTGCTCTTACAGTATCTCAATAGGACAAAGCCCTCAAGGGAGCAATGTAAAGATAAGGGAACCTCAGTAATTAAAAGTTTGGTACTTTTTCTGAAGTCCATTTAGATCACTCCGTCCATTTTTTTCTTCTTTGTTATTTTCATTAATGTAATAGGTAACAAAAGATACAAAAAATAGTTCACAGACTATAGAAAAATATCTGTTCGAATTAATTTCTGTAGTGTATTACATTCCTTCTGTAGAGTTAAATGAGTCTCCACTATAAGGTTGTATTGTATTACCTCAAGACTTTTCTTTATGCATTCAAGATGTACATCACAATTTTGCAGAATTTCAAGTACTCCCGTAGAAGTGGTTATTCGCAAAGCATCCAGTTTGTTTCGTATTTTTACCATTAGTTTTTTCCATATAGCAATCACGTGAAAGAATAATTTTGTTTCTTCAGGCAGCTGCCTTTAGAAATAAAATGAGATGTCACTATTTTGTACAATTAAAATGTGTAATCTAAATACATCTGTCATAGAATATTGTTGAGTTTAGAAAATAATTTTGATGTTTTATTTTTCTTGGTCAGTTATTAAAGATACTTTTGAAGTATGTATTATGTATGAAGACTGTGCATATTAAGGAAAACTAAGATAGATTAGACATATAATTACCATTTAATAACACTGCACTTCCAGTGTGGTGAGAAACAAAAGTTCTACAAAAATACCTAAATAATTTGTGTCATAACAGAGGATGCAATGCTGTCATTTGGATGTGAAATGTCCTTGAGTCCTGTGTGCTAGAGCTTTACTCTCAGTCTGCGGTACTAGAGGGATGGAGGGGAAGCTCTAGGAGGAGCTGGAGGGAGGAATGGAGTCACTGAGGGCCTTCAGTGGGTGCTGGGAGCTTGGCCAACATTCTTCCTCTGCTTGCAGGCCATACAAAGTGAATGGGCAAAAAAATAACAGGGCTGAGTGACCATGGACTGGAGACTTTGAAACTATGAGTGAAAATACATTTTACCACTTACATATTGCCTGGTCAGTGGCAGAAATTTCGTTAACATAAAGGGTTACTCAAGCTCTAGACAATCAGTAGGGCATGAAGCAAACCTTTTGGAGGAGTTATGTGATTTGGGCTTTAAAGTAGTACAGATTTAATGTAGAGTGAAGACAGAGAGGACATCAGCTGTTGAGCAAGAGTGAAGAGAGAGATACAAGATCAAAGTTCCGTTAATGATTATCTACTCTTAGAAGAACATTTAAGGCAGGTATCAATCTTGGTATAGAAATTTCCTTTATAGAATATTATCATTTTTACCACTTAGAAAAGGAAGCAGAATTCCTCGTGGCATGATAATCCATTGATATACTGGGATGAACTAGATGTCTGCTGTTGGTAAAGGTGAATAAGGGAAACTATTTTCAAAAATTACAAAGGTGATCTTTATCATTTTCTCTGCTCATCTGTATATCCTAGTTGCATCTCACCTTAGCTCCAACCTGGTTCAAGGCCCTTAGCAGTCTGAAGTTGAACTGGGAAGAAATTGTCTATTCTGGATGGAAGCTTCTTGTACACCTCTGTGATCTAAATCAGGATTGCTCACCTTCCTCAGTACTGCCCACATTTTTGACCAGATAATTGTTTGAGGATGGGTGGGGTCCATGCATTGCAATGTGTTTAAGGGCATCTCTGGCTAGCAACACTTACCCATAGATGTCAGTAGAGTCCTCTTGGTTGTGACAACTGAACATATTCCCAGACAGCAAAATGTCCAGAGGGAAAAAAATCACTCTTGTTGAGAAACAGAGTCTGAGATAACCACACATTCCTGCCGTTTTTCCTTTCCTGGACTGGGGAGATGGCTCAGTGGAATAAGCGCTTGCCTCGCAAGCACAGGGGCCTGAGTTCTAATTCCCAGTTCCACAAAAAAAGAAAAAAAAAAAGCAGCCTTTTTCCTTTCCTGTTGCTAAAAGCTGCTCAGAATTCTCCAGAGAGGAGGCAAACCCTATTTCTAATGCCCCACACTCCAGGGTTCCCACCTGGAGTCATAGTCCTTGTCATAGTCCCATCTTGGCTGAGGGGCACAGAAGTTTCTGCAGCTCAGTGAGACCCTTCCAGGAGGCAGCACCTCCGGGTTTGAAGTGCCGTAAGGTACTGAGAGTAGCAATGGGTTAACGTCTCCTCTACCCCTACAGATCCTGTGTACACAATCAACCCCTTGATGGAGCTCTTGTTCCTCTTTTCTTATATTTTCCCCATAGGTACCAGGTCCTATCACCCTTTTGGTACTGTAGAAGGGAAGTCCACAACTAACGCATATTTTCCTACTTTTTTGCTTGCTGTCATACACTATGTTAATACTCTAGCACCTCTAATTTTAATTTAACACTTCCTTTTCAACTTCAGCAAATGCTGTAAAGCAACAGCCCAGTGATATTTCAAACATCCTTACCTAGGAGTCTGATCACTACACTAATGAAAAACTACTAAAAAATGTAGTGTTAAAGACTGAATTTAAGGGGCTGGAGATATAGCTCAACAGCACAGAGCCTGCCTGGCAAGCTTAAGGTCCTGAGTTCAATGTCCCAGTACCAAAAGAAATTTAAAAATAATAAAAGTAGAAGCAAGCAAGGTATGAGAGATTTGGAAATCATAACAGTAAAGACTGAACTTAAGGCTCAAAGTTGTGGCAGCCAGAGGATGGACTCCTTAAGTGGTTTCACCTCTTATTTGTCTCTCAGAATAGCTACTTGTTAGTAGAAGAGGAGAGAAAATGGCAAGCACAGAGGTTGTACTCCGTAGTGGAAAACCTCTGAAGACCCTGAGAGTAGCAATGGGTTAACAGAAGAGAAGCTGCCCAGGCATTGATGTGTTGAAACTACCCACATAAAACAAAAATGAACATTGTTCCCTACAAAGAAGTACTCCCTTGTAAACAATTTTCTTTTGTTGACTTCCAGTGACTCCCCCAAAATAAAAATAAAATAAAAATAAAATTTGAAGTATTTAATCTGATATTTAAGGTCTTCCATGACTGCTAGACCTTTCAAGTACATACCCCATGATTTCTTACCCTATTTCAGATGGCTCCTAAATTAACTTTTATGATTTGTCAGTAGTTTAAATTCTGTCTATATAACTCATTTGTCTCAAGTACTCCTAAGATCAATCACTTTAAAAAGTTTGAAGCCAATTAATTTGAATGCTATGGGTTTTTTTTTTTTTTTTTGGTTTCGTCGAATGCCTTGAGGGCACATTTGTCAGGCTGGCGAGTGGTGGGGATCGAACTTCAGCAAACCGAGGCTAACAGCTTTGTGGCAGCAGCCACTTAAACAACTGAGCTAGGGCCAAGCCCTAAAAAGGACCTTTTTTTTTTTTTTTTTTTTTTTTTTCCCAGAACCAGGGATTGAACTCAGATTCCCATGCTTGCAAGGCAAGCACTTATTCCACTGAGCCATCTCCCCAGCCCTTGAATGCTATGAATCAAAGGAAAATATAGAATTTTAATAACTGCAAAGGCCTTCTCTTCTTCCACCTTTATGCTTTCTATCCAGTGTAAGAAAGTCAAGGTATAAGTGCTACTACAACTATTACTGACATCAAAACCACACTAATATTCCAGAACTACAGAGACATATAATGTTGTTGCTTCAGGATTATGATATATCTGACACTGCTTTCCCAGTTTTTTTATATTTTTATATCAAGAATATAGATATAAGATTTATTTATTTATTTATTTATTTTGCAGAACCGGGGATTGAACTCAGGCCCTTGCGCTAACCCGGGAAGCACTTATTCCACTGAGCCATCTCCCCAGCCCTGAAATAAGGTATTTTTTAAAAAGATGTTTATAATCTTTTATGAAAGAAAAATATACATCTATGTTTGTAGGCAGGATAGTTCATTAAAGAAATGACTTCTTAGGGTAGGTGAGATAGCTCAGCAGACTAAAGCACCTGCTTAGGCAAGTGCAGGGACTTCAGTTCGATCCCCAGCACTACATGCTGCATCAGCCCCACCCCTACGGTGGGCTGAGCTGGCCATCAAAACTGTGTATAGTGGCACACGCCTGTAATCCCAGTGCTGGGAAGGCTGAAAACAGAAGGATCACTATGAGTTTGAGCTGTGCAGTGAGACTCTGTAACAACCAAATACATTAAACAAATAAATAAAATAAAATTAAAATAAATAAAAAAGAGACTGGGCATGGTGGGGCATGCCTGTAATCCTAGTGCTTGGGAGGCTGAAAACAGGAGGATCACTATAAGTCTGATCTGTCTAGTGAGACCCTATACACCCTGTCCTAAATACATTTAAAAAAAAATGACTTCTCAAGGATTACAGAAACTAAATTCCCCACTATGCAATATTTTTAAGAACTCACATATTGCATATTTTGATTGTTTTTACCTTTTTATTTCTAACGAACGAAAGATTGGTTCAAGATAAAGCCAAGTTCTTTGACAACTCATCCATTTCTCAAGGATATAAGAGAAGAGACTTAAGTTTTGATCCCATTCATTCACAAGCTCCTACAATGATAAAAACTCCTGAAAATCTAAATACATGAAATTATAAGAATTGCATAAATAAAACTAAGATTAAAATGATTGCCAATTATTGATATACAAAAATTATTAATAGAATTTCACATAACTGAATATAAATCTAATTAAATTTTATTTTGGAGAGTCCTATTCATCCAATTTTGTCTCTTATATGTTAAATATTTTAAAAAAAGATCTGAGTAACATGCACATGTCTTCAGACATATGTCTCCCACCCATTTATTTCCTATCACACAAGAAATATGACCAGTTTTGTCTGTATGTTTGTTGACTGCCTTCTTTGAGCACTTTTGCATACTTGTACATTTTCACGTAATGTCTTTAGTGTTTTACCTAAACACATCCATACAATACACATTTTTTCTGTAACCTGCTTAAGCCAATAATGTCTTCTAGAGAGTTTTTCTATGACTACAAGTTTTTTTCATTTAAATGATGTCAGAAATCCCATTGTACAGACCTTTCCCCAACTCGTCTGCTTGTTAAAATAATGAGGAGCACCACTTAAGCAGCTGCAGCAGGCGTGGCCAGGCCTGGGTGCTCTGACCCCGGAAGGGTGCACTGGCATGCGCCTGTGGTCCCAGCACGTGGGAGGCTGGACACAGGCGGATTACTGCGAGTCCAGTTTACACAGCGAGACCCTGTAGACCCTGTCCTAAAATTCAAATAAATAAATAAATATAGATAGGTAGATAAAATAATGAGGAAATGATTAAAAATCAACTGATAGAGGGCTGGGGAGATGGCTCAGTAGAATAAGCGCTTGCCTGGCAAGCGCAAGGGCCTGAGTTC
>NDGN011401133.1:0-14627 GCA_002564285.1 Tympanoctomys barrerae | reverse complement strand
TAAACGCGTGACACTTCCCACCTTGAACACTGCTTACCGCCTTCGTGCTTTCGTGTTCCTGAGTCTCCTTGAGATTGAACGTGGGATCCATCTTGAATTTCTTTTGTTCTCCTTAGTGCCTCGGATATAATGCTAAATAAACCTGACACTTTCTTAATAAAAATAAATAAATAAAAATAAATAAATAAAAACCAACTTCTCTTCCTGTCTCTCATCTTTCCCTAAATTCTGTCACATCTCCCCTCCTGCCTTTTCCACAGCAATTATAAATACATACTATGGTTTGAAACCACTTTTAATAATGATAAAAAAAAAACTTTACTTGTTACTTGTCTCGATTCAACAGAATGTAAATTCCAGTGTATCCCCAGTGCCCAGAACACTGTATTTAATACATGAATTGAATAAGAAATTCCCAAGGAGCCAGGGAGATGGCTCAGTGGAATAAGCGCTTGCCAGGGAAGGGCCTGAGTTCAACCCCTAGTTTCGGGGAAAAAAAAAAAAAAAGTTAAGACATACAAAAAAAAAAAAAAAAAAAAGAAAGAAAGAAAGAAAGAAAATCCCAAAAGCCAGACTCATAAATGCGAAGTAGGGCCTTAATAAGAGAATGGTCTCCCCCAACATGCCTCACCCTGTCCTTTCCCAATCAGCCAGGCTAGTTCAGAACTAGTCAACATACAGTCCCCAGAAAAAAATCAGAAGTGCAGTTATTAATGAGCTTTAGCCTAGGCAGAGCTAAGGGAAAACTATCATCTGGGCCTGTGATGGCTTAACTAAAGGATCTTCAGGCCTGGAGTGATGTTTAGGAAACCCTCTGGCCCAGGAATTGTCAGGCTCTCTGATCTGTATCTATAGCTTAGACACAGGGCCACTGGCCTGGAGATACTAGGGGGATTTGTGGAAATTATGAGTAACAACCTACTGATACACAGGGCAAAAAGAAAAACAGGAGAAGAGGAAAAGACACTCAGGCACTTTTGGAAACCCAGCTGTGTAGGTTCTGGATCCAGTTTCAAGGGAACTGACATAAGCCCTAGGGTACAACCCTGAAGCAGCATGGGACCTCTACCCGAACCCTCTGAGCACAAAAATCATGGGTGGCTAGTGTGGGTTACCACAAGATACAGTGATAAATCACTCTGTGCAAAGATAATCTAGAGATGGAAGTTCCTGCACTACAGTAACACATTCCAAGTACTCTTAGCAACATTCTAAGGGGAATCGAGTCATTCCAAGAATCTCTGACACTGGGAAACCATTTTTGGAAACTTAAAAGAGTGTATAACCCCTGACACATACATGGAATAGATATTTAACAATGAAAATTTAACAATGAACACACAACTAATTAAGACTGCAGATGTCATAACGCAGTGGCTTTCAAAGCATAGAATGCTAGTTGTCAGCTTCACCTCAGAAGCTGACTAAAAATGCATATTGTCAGGGCAAGAACTGCACCCAAACTTTCTAAAATCCAAACTTTTTTGGAGGAAGGGGAGAGCAATTCCTAGTTTAACAAGCTTTCCAGGTGATTCTGATGTACACTAAGATTCAGAACCTCTGACCTAGGTAAACATAGTTCTACCTTAAAAAAATAAAACTCAAAGTCCTACTGACTGGAACCAGGAACTATTTTTGTTTTGTTTTGTTTTCCTGGTTTCTAACTAACCTTCATAGAAGTGACTGTCACCATTTCTTCACCTCTTCTCATTCTGACCCCACAGGAAACTGACACCTATTCTCTTATCACTGCCCAGAAATCAGAGGCCCTGACAACTATTTAGCAAATCCAGATTTCTCTATCCTTGACTTTTTGAGGGCATGTGAGTGTTAACTGCTCATGCCCATCATGTCTAAGATTTCACAACACTGCACCCTCTTTTTTCCTGTGACCTGTCAATCCCTGTCAGTCTCTTCTGTAGGCTCCTTTTTTTCACCTTCAAATGTAATACAGTAAGCTGAGCATGATGGTACCTGCCTGTAATCTCAGCACTCAGGAAGATGAGGAAGGAGGACCCTTGAGTTCAAGCCCAGCCTAACGACACAGCAGGACCCGGTCTCAAAAACAAACAAAACCCCCCTACACACAAAATAAAAATTAAAAAAAAGGTGATACAGTAATTAAGCTTTGAGGGCCTTGTGGGTTAGCTCAGTTGTTTGAAACACGTTCTTGGGCAAACTCAGGCACAGCAGACTTCGGTTAGATCCCCAGCTCCGCAAGCCTCACCAGACCATCCCTTAAGGCAGCCTGAGCCAGCCAAAAAAAAAAAAAAAAGTAATAAAATTTGGGNAAAAAAAAAAAAAAAAAGTAATAAAATTTGGGTCAACACGATTGGGGTGGGAGCTGCCTGAGGAACTAGTAAAGCGCACTTCTGGATATGTCTGGGTAGGTTGTGGAGGTGTGACCTCAGGTACGATAGGTATTCCTGTCCCCCATCCCCCACCCCAACACTGTTCCTTGGCTCTGCTTCCTGGCTGCCAGCAACTAAAGCAGCTTTGCTCTGCCCAGCTCTTCCACCATGATGTTCCTGCCTTGAGCCTGCCAACTGTGAAATGAATCCTTTGAAACAATGAGTGAGATGAACCTCTCCTTTTAGTTGTGGGTGTTGAGCAATTTATCCCAGAAAAGGGAACACTGGCTAATACAGTTCCCCTCAGGACTTGTCCATAGCCTTCCTTCCTTCTATACCTGTTCTGGACAGTCTTTTGCTTCAACCACTCTGTCCAGATGCTGAGCTGCCACTGAGAGTATCTCAGAAAACTTTTCAGTTGCCTGAGTCTCCCACAGATACTTCAAATCAGTATGACCAAAAAAGATGCTAATCTATCCCCTTTCTCAATAATATTTTCTACATTCTTTCTCATTGAATAATACTTCCGACTATCCAAAGCCACTATCCTTTATCTCTAATCCCTCATTTTTCTCTATCTCCAAGGTCACTATATCACAGTAAAGCCCATACCACTTTTTAACCAGTTTACAATGGTCTCCTAATCCATTTTTTTCTCTCTGCATTCTTTTTGTTAATACAATGTTTACACTGCAGCCAGGATGATGGATGACTTTGTTTCTGTAAAAGGATTATTTGAGCAAGCTTGATGGCACAGGTTTATAATCCCAGTACTCAGGACACTGAGGCAGAAGAACCACAAGTTTGAGGTCAGCCTGGCTATATAGAGAGCAGTGGTGGCAAACCCATAGCACATGTGCCACAGCACACTATTTGTTACCACTCACTGAAAGCTCTAAAGGTCTACTATCACTAATACAGGGAGTCTAGAGACCCTGTCTCAAACAACAGTAGGCAAAGCAATGCCTAATCATGTCAACCCCTACTTAAAACTCCACAACAGTCTTCTGCTGCCTTTAGGAGCAACTCAAAATCCTTAACACAGAGATTACATGGTCTTCATGTAATTTAACTAACTGTTCTGTGGCCTTACAGACAGCATAGCTACTTTCAATTCTTGCAACACTGAGCTTCCTCTTGCCTCAGGCTCCTTTCTGTACCTGCTGTTTTCTCTGCCTGGACTTTCCCTCTCTCCTGCCCAGCTTCCATTTTTTGGCTCTGATTTCAAGGTCCTCTCCTCCTGGAAACCTCTTCCAAGTGTTCTTAACCTGGTTCAATCCAAGTTCAGGTGCTATCATACAATTCCAACTTACCTGTGTCTTCCCAACAAAAGCGAAAGTTCCTGAAGGGATGGTACTTAACACATCTGTCTCGAACCACAAATGTGTGGCATCATGGCATGTGAACATTTGCTAAGTGGATCAACCTTATTTGAGGCATAAAATGAAGGTTCTTAAACCTGAAACCTTGTTTGTGGAAAAACAGGAACCCTATTGGGGTCCCCCGCCCTCCTGGTCCCTAGAGCTCAAAGAAGAGGGTCTGTGGTTCTAGCCTCACACAAGGTCCCATTCAGACAACTATTCAGTGCACTCTCTTCAGCCGCCTCCCCCCAGAACAACAGTAGCCTTTCTCTGAAGCAGGAGTCTCTTTGAGGGAAGCTTCTGAAGGCCCTGCTCTGGGAAATGAATGGGGCCAGCCTGGGGCAGGCAGGACAATAGCAGGGTGGGCCCAGTGCCCTCAGACCCCTGCAGGGAAAGGCAGCCCGGAAACCCAGCTGCCAATGGGGAAATCCCCAGAACTCTGAGGCACTGAAGACAACAAGGCTGCTCTGTCCTTTAGAAGAAATACCCAATGCCCAAGACCTAGCACCCACTAAAGAAAGGGGAATTCTTGGTCTCGGCTCCTGGCAGCAGTGTTTAGAGCTGCTTTCCTGAAACGTCTTGGCTAGGCAATATCAAGAATGAGCTACAATTCAAGTCAGGAAACCTTGCATAAAGAGAATACCTCATAAAAAGAGAACTAAACTGGCCACTAGAGAACAACTCAGAAAAACAAGAGATACTACTCTTGAAACTGAGCAGCAAGACTAGCTAGGTACAATAATCAAGTAAGACTTGTGAAAAGTCAAACAGCATGACCACTTATTTATAATGGTTTACTATGTGCTAGCTTATATAAATTCTGCTAGAACTTTTATAAAAATTATTGCATATAAACAAATGATATCAGTTAAATGCTACAGTTGCATGCAAAAGGAAGGCTGAGTAGTAGTATAAACATGTAGAGTTCACTGGTTTCCTTGAAGGAAATACGGATAGTGAGTTGAAGGGAGAGAGAGAACACCAATACAAAGGTGTAGAAAGAATAATGTGAACTCAGAAAATATGTGAGTTTTCTGAAGCAGGATGGTAGGGGACAGTAATAAGATCTACAATTAGCAAGATGTAAGCTGGGCTGAAAAAAAAAAAAAAAGTCATGAATCTCAAGTGGGAGCTGGGGTAAAGACATGGGTTTCAAGCAAAGCAGGATCTGCACCTAACTGTTAACCAGAATTCCTGTGTTCGTTCACTATATTCCCAGAGCTATGCCTGTCAGTCCTCAGTGGAGAGTCACACAGGACTGTGGGTAACCCAAACATGGGTCTTCTAACTGGCAGCTGAGAATTCAGGCCATTCTAGCGTCCTTGCCAAACCAATTCCTCAATAACAATCACCGTTATGCTTGGCATCACAGAATTTGCAAAATACTTTTACACAAATCTTCCTGATTACACAGCTAGGTAGTGATTAAACGGGGTCTCACATACTTAACATCTTGTATTTTCTTTATTACACTATTAACATGGTTTCTAAATACTTGGAGTTTGGTCTGTTATGTGGGAATGGGTTATCACTGATGAATTAGGATCCATCAAATATGTACTAATCATCTCAAATCATGATCCAAATTTGTAAAAGCTCTCTTAGAAGAGATTTTCCTTCCCCTCTCTGCACTGAAACTATTTGGTAGAAATGGCCTAACCTAATATTCTTAGCATACAAGTTTCATTCAATATGCTATATTCAGAAAACCACTGGGTACCAGTGAGAAATAAAGTGACATTATTATTATCAATGTATTTGGTACAGGGTCTCACCATAGCAGCTTGGACTTGTGTAGCAATCCTCCTATTTTCAGCTTCCCCAGTGCTGGGATTACAGGCGTGCACCACCATGCCTAGTCTATAAAGTGACTTTTAATGAAAGTCCCAGGGGCTGGCCAGATAGCTTAGTGGACTAAAGCGCTTGCTTAGGCAGAGTGCAGTGCTGTGCTGGCCCCGCCACTGGGGTGCATTGAGACGGTGACTGGGACTGGGCATGGTGGCATGCACCTGTAATCCCAGTGCTTGGGAGGCTGAAAACAGGAGGATGACCACGAGTCTGATCTGTATAGTGAGATCCTGTACTAAAAAAAAATAAAGTCCTATTCTATTCACTATCTTTTCCCTAATCAACAAGTCTCAAAATCTTGGGAATCAAGTTTAATCCAGCCCTAATACACCTTGTTGATTCTTAAAATGTCTTTTGAGAATCCTGCCTCTCCTTAGCTCCCACTATAAACACTATGATCTACAAATTCATCATCTTGGGCTGGGGAGATAGTTCAGTGGCATAAGTGCCCGCTTGGCAAGTGCAAGGTCCTGAGTTCGAGCTCCAGTACCAAAAGAAAGAATGAGAGAAAGTGAGTGAGTGAGAGAGAGAGAAAGAGAGAGAGAACTCATCATCTTTTGCCAAGACTGTGACAAAACCCCTCAGGGCTGACCTGCCAGACTCACTCTTTTCCAGTCTCTACATAAAAAAATATTAGAATTCTCTCATTAAGCACTAGTTTTTAGATCTTGCAAGTATATAAACCTTTACTTGCTTTCTTTTACCTACCTCATAGTCTGAATATCTTTGTCCCCCACCCTGCCCACTCTGTCAGCATAATTTTGCTCTGCTTTACAAAGACCAACAATCTTGCCATTTCTAGTTCATACCATGCTTGGCCCAAGCTTTTGCTCAGGTTGTTTTGTTTGAAATGACCCGCTTTTTCTCTCAACTGCAGAGTATGCAGCCTCTCTGGCTGGTATCAGCATCAACCTTCCACTCTTCTCTAAATGTATTTTCTTCTTTTTTTTAATATTTAAAAAAATCTATTAAATATTAGGCTGGCCAGATAGCTCAGTAGACTAAAACACCTGCTTAGGCAGAGCGCAGTGGCTAGGGTTTGATCCCTGGCATGCCATGCTGGCCCCACCCCCGGGGGTGCGATGATGCCAACTGAGACTGGACATGGTGGTATGTGCCTGTAATCCCAGCACTTGGGAGGCTAAAAACAGGAGGATCACTACGAGTCCAATCTGTGTAGTGAGACCCTGTAGGCCCTGTACTAAACACACACACAAAAAGGCAAAATAAATAAATAAATAAATAAAAATCTTGGGTTCCGAGGTCAACATGGCATACAGTTCTGGAGACCAATTTCAGGTCTTTGCACTTGCCAGACAGGCGCTTAGACCACCAAGCTATTTCCCAGCCCTAAATATACTTTCTTCATGTATATACATATTATATAAAATTCATATGATTATACATATTATATAAATTTTGTGGATTTTTTTCTTTTGTTGTTTCATTAATAACATTTCTCAACAAGAATATAAGCTTCACATCGTTGTTATCTACCAGAACACTAAGAATTGAACATGGAGCCATTTGATAAGAATGTGTAGTCTAATCAACTGACTGCCAAGGCTACTAGATTGGTTCCCTGTGTGATTTTAGGGTAGGCCACCACTGGTGACTATGGATCTCATCACATGACTGTAGTTGTTGTTCCCCAAATTCTGCAAAGAAAAAAGCAAGGGCTGAGACTCAAGATGCTGAAATGACTTCAAATCAACTTCTGAATGTCTTTTCCCACACATTCCTGTATTATTTACTGTTCTTTTATTTTTTACTGTTCTTTTAGAACAAGGAGAAAATCTTGAAGTAAAGATGCCAAGAGGGATAGTAGTGATTTTAGGGCCCACACTGAAGTCAGAGGAGACAATAAAAGGGTTTTAAATTATAGTAAAGGAACATCTGGTATCCAAAAGGACTTAAAATTATTGAGCTCATGAAACCACCTTTCAAAGAGATCAGTGAAAATGGGAGAAAATGCCAACCTGTCTTTATTGTATCTGAACTCAAGAGCCCAGGGCAGGTGATTCCTTTATCTCCTATCAGTCTCCTATCATTTTCTCAAGTGTATGCAGTTTTTTGTTTTGTTCTAGACCTTAAAAATACTTTCCAAACTCTTTCAGTTTTATTAGGGGCCACTGACTTTCCAGTTTCTCAAGTTTCCACATCCCTGTACTTCCACTTTCCTCTTACCAGACAACTCTGTTCTTTGGTTTTTTTAAACTTTCATTCTCACTGGTTTTCAGGAAGGCCAATTTTTTTTTTTTTTAAGTTCTGGCTTACTGAAAAAAAAAAAAAAAAGGCATTCTGTTTCCAGAGGCCCAACAAACAGAATAGCTGGAAAAAATAAAATCTTAAGGAGGCTGGCTAGCTTAATTAACTCATTTTTCTAGATAAGAATACTGTGGTCCAAAGCAGGTAAGCACCTTTCTAAGCTCATTCACACAGCTGTGGCCAAGCTGGACCCAGCATTCAGATCTATTAATTCAGATGCCAGCACTCTTCCTTGAACTCAAGCCCTCACTTCACAAGAGATCTAACATGACTTCTAATGACACCCCCCCCCCCAAAGAAACCACCAGAAACATTTCAGTCCTGCTTTCTGTATGCAGTGAGGGAGTGACTTTGGATGCCACCTCAAGGTCTGTGCTTGGGTCTTTTCCCAATATGGTGATTAAGAAAAGAAGGAAGAACTCATAGTCCATAGGGAGAAGTTTCCAAACTACTTTGTAAATCTTCCAATTAACATTAAAAAACAATAAACCAGTAAAGAAGCTATTTAATGGCAATGTCACTGTGAATATGCAAAGCAAATTCAGTCTGCATAGGTTAAAATAACATGTTTTACAGAATTTTACAGTTAACAAATCCTTTTACATACATAAGAATCCTAGATTCAACAAAAATAAAATAAAATCCTAGATCTTTAAAGCTAGAAGGAATACTACCCAATCTTCCATACTCCAGTTTCCAAACTCTATTCCATAGAGAAATATTCCTCATTTGTCTTAACATGTATGTAGGGATTAAGTATGTGCCCTTTACAAAATCTATTTCTGGTGAACTCATAGTCATTTTTAGTTTTTGTGTATGCTCCTAAACAGGAGAACAGAGTTCCGCTTGCCAGTATTTTCACTATGAACAAATATTTAAAAATGTATTCACTAAACAAAAAAAAAAGTATTCACTAAACATTGTGCTATCAGAAATGTTTTTGAGTACATGAAATTAAGCTTAGCCTGCTCCTACTCATAATGGTGATTAATCACCAGCTGTTTCATCGGCAAATCCACTGGTATCTCCCATCTAACAGCCCTAGATAGGGAAAAAAAGAGTATATTCTGAGGACTCAGGACTTAGAGGACTTACTCTATGTAGCTCTATATCCCCATCACCTTTTTGAGGAGATAGTGAGAGCTAATGCCTGCAGATTGTCTCAGAACACAGTAAGAGACCAGAATCCAGGTGGGAAGGGACCCCTGACAGGGAACACCTGGCGGGTCTAGATTTATTTTGAATTAGGAAAGTCATATGGTACTATGGAAAACAATGGCCAGAGACTACAAAATAAATCCTTTCTGGAGTTGAGGATGTAGCTCACTGGTAAAGCACTTGCCTAGCTAGCATGCATCAGGTCCTGAGTTCAAGTCCCAGTACTCCCTCACCACCACGAGGAATATCTAAGTGAAGATGGATAGTCTCTCCCATTTAACAAAATTCTTGAGAATGAAATTCAATAACTTTTGTCTTTTCAAAATCTTCAGTATCATCATCAATTGTGACCACTGGAAAAACATTCCTTCCAATTTTATGTACTTTGGTAACAATAAAGCCTATTCACTCTACTTAAAATGTATACATAAACATATCAATTCTTCACAATGGATGTAATTACTGTGTATCACAAACATATGCTAATAAAGGTAAGAAAAGTTATTTTAAAAGAAAAGTTATTTTAAAAGCTATATATATATATATATATATATATACTGCTTACCCCTAATTTCTTTTGGATTACATAGCTCAGGAGCTAGTGTATGAAGCCAAACCAAGCCCATGAATTTACCATCTAAAATTTATATAGTTTTGTCGTTTAATAAGCAATTCTGAAATATCTCATTTGATTTGCTCCTTTAAGCAGCCTTGTGAGAAAGACATAATACACATTATAGTCCACAAATGACCACTATATAAAAGCACAGTATCTGTGAACTGCAAAGCATCTTACATAAAAGTGCTACCACTGCTTTATATAAGATGAAGCCAGAGGAGGCATGTGACCTGCCCAAGGTCACACAGTTAAGTGGAAGGCCAGGGCTCAAACCAAGAACATTTGGCTTAATGTAATATTTCTCTGGTTTGGTGCTAACACAAGCTAACTATGCAGAGGAAAGCTGTTTCATGAAACAAACTAAGCCATCAGGCCCTCTTAGAAATATTTGCCACAGGGAAATAGGCAAATAGATATAGATGGCCTAGCAAAATGCATTATTTCTGTGAAAATAATTCAGTAGCATAATCTCAGTGCTGGAAACAACTCTTTAAGAAATTTTGGGGGGAGAGAATTTGGGGAGACTGAACTCAGGACATGGAAGGCAAGTACTCTACTTCCAAACTATACCTTCAGCCTAGAAATTATCCATGTACAAAATCTAAAAGACATATACAGCTACATATCAGCTATATGCCAGCTTATCTTTTAGTAACTTATTAACACCAAAAGATAAAGATTAGCTGCAAATACCGTGTTCTTTATATGGGCCCAGGAATCAGTCTCCTATAGGAGGAAAGGGGGTAAAAGACTGCCAAATAGATATTCCAAAGTCCTCTTGAAGTGACTCTAAATACTTAAGTATTCCATGCAGTCATATATCTTCTGGAAAATACACATCACCTAGGAAACCTCTAGTTGACTTTATTTTTTTTATTTATTTTTTTTTATTACTTTTATTGAGAAAGAAATAGCAATGAGACGGTTTCAAAACAGGTCAGTAGAGCAGTTACAATAATTAATACATTGCACATGATTGTCTTCACAGTAGTTATAGTTGACTTTATTTTGACTACATCTGAAATTAACACATGAATGTTGAATAACCTAAAATGGAAGACTTTACACTTGATGTGTTCATCTCAACATTCATTTGTGAAATATTTCTGGAGCACTTACCACATATTAAGCATTAAGCTGGGCACACAAGATGATGGAGAAGACGACGATGAAGATGAAGAAGAAGAGTAAACTGGATGCTTTTACAGTATGTGGTCTTTGGGAATCTCAGTGTTTCCTAGGCCCCCAATTAGACTGTGTACTCTTTATCAGCAAAAACTGTATATTTTAATTTTAAAACACTCTTACACTAAAGCGCCTGCTTAGGCAGAGCACAGGGGAGGGGGTTTGATCCTTTATATGGGCCCCTGGGGTGTGCTGAGATGCCGACTGAGACTGGGAATGGTGGCATGCACTTGTAATCACAGCGCCTGGAAGGCCAAAAACAGGGGTCTGATCTATGTCGTGAGACCCTGTAGACCCTGTACTAAAAATACATAAAAAATTAAAAAAACAAAACAAAAACAAAAAACAAGAAACACTCCTACATAGTTAGGGGTGGTAATGCATGCATGTGATCCTAATACTTGGGAGACTGAGGCAGGAGGACTGCTGTGAGTTTGAGGTCAGCTTGAGGTAGACAGTGAGTTTAAGGTCGGCCTCAACTACACAGCAAGACCCTGTCTCAAAAACAAACAAAAAATCAAAAACATTCTTAAAGAATGTTACATGAGACTCTACACAGCAAACTGATAAATTGAGAGAGACCAAAATCCCTGACTCTAGTATCTGCAGCATTTCCTTCCAATCAGTCCCTCCAGGGAAGTGTAAGACTGTATTACAAGCAATGGTGGTAAACCTATAGCACGTGTGCTGCAGGGAGCTGTCTGTTATCACTGAAAGCTTTAAAAGGCTCACCATCACTGTCCCCGAGTGTAGAGCCTAGGATATCAAATGGTCCAACAGAATGAGCACAGCACGATACGGTTCACAGAACTGACCTTCTGAACCAGGAAGACAACTAGGCAGAGATGAAGGCAAGGAAAGTCCTGACCCTGCAAAGCTATTATATGACAGGAGAAAATGGTGCTTAACTATTAAAATTACAGGTATGAAGTGCAGGGAATACCTTGACTGCTAAAGAGTACCTTATCTATTGCCAGAAAAGCAAAATGGTACCTCCCAATCTACAGGGTGAGTCTAAGAACCTAGTTAGACAGGATGGGGCAATGAAAAGAGCCATGGATGCAAAAGCAAAAGAAACCTAAGTTTCACTCCAGATCATGCCATTAGTCAGTCAAGATGGCACTGGCTAAGCCAGGAATACCCTGAGATTGCTTCTCCTTCTTCAAAATGAAAATAATGACTTCTGATGTGTCTACGTCAAAGAAACATCATAAAGCTTACAAGAGACAAAGTCTGGGACGTGTTTCTATAAAGACATCCAAATTCCCAGAGAAGCATCTCGCTTCAACTCTGGAACCTGTACTGCCTCTTCCCCCTCCTCCTTATACTGTTCAACACTTGGATCTCTATCTCCTCACAATCCCTGAATTCATGTTAAATAAAAAAGGAAGAAGGGCAACCAAGTAAACCATTTCAACTCCCTGCTTTGACATGTCTGTTATCCCTTTCCCAGGGCCAACGGAAAGAGGAAGAGGTCAAAATCAGTCATGTATCCTTTCCTGCCGTCTGCCTCATCTTCACTGCCAAGTCAGTTCCCTAAATGGAGACCGCTGAACAAATCTAAACAGGACTCTGTAGCAACAGAGATTAATATTCAAGAGAGACTACATGCATGTTATGTCACATTCTGAAGTCAAAAGGAAATTATTCTAAACATGGACAACCAAAGGTTAAATGGACAGTGAGAACAATTGCTGTCTCCCAGATACTCTTCCCTATCTCACCAATAATATTTTTTCCAGGCCTGGCCCTTTCATTTGCTTGCTCAGTTCTCCAACCACCCACACCTTTAGGTAGGATATGACACACCTACAAAACACACCCCCTTCAGATTCTGCAGAAGGAAAGGGTGGAAGAGGAGGAAGGGAAAAGGCAGACACCTTACAAAGTTGTACCAATCCTTTAGAGGAAGGAATTACAACTATGCTGTGATGTTACCAATGACATAGGAGGCTGGGCTGACTCCTGGGGGGAGGGGCATCGTGTGCTCTGACTGAGGGCCAGAGCCTCTGCCCATCAGGCCTTAGAGCCCAAAACAACTCCTTCCGGCTCTAGGGAGAGGGAAGGCCCATTTTGCAGAGTCAAGCTTATTAACAACATCTTGGAAGAATAAATTCAGAGCATCAGCCATTTAGCAGATCGCAATTTAAATTCAGCTTGGAGGGTAGGGAATTTACAAGCATACCAGCCCATCACCAAGCCCCACCATCCCATAACAACCAGCTTGCTGGTGGCTCACACCCCTGCCAGGGCCCTTCCACCAGCAGTTCCAACACCTAAAGCCAGTCGCTATCCACCCCTGAGAGCTCACATGACCGGGCTTGCTCCTGCTTCCCACCCCTAGGCTGGCAAGTTGGGGATCCAAATACAGCCTCTAGCCTGACAAAAGTCAAAAGCCACTGTTAAGGATTTCTTCTTCCTTCCCTGCTCTGGCTTCCCTGCTTACTGTAAGACACTGAAGCAGGAGGCATGTCTTGAACATGGACACACACAGAGGCCACAGAAACAAACGCCAACAATCCCCAGAAATCAATGTTCCCACCTCGCCAATTTCCACAGCTCACCCAGACGTCTTTTTTCAACCCTTTATTAAAATACAATACATTCCTCCCAGCCCTTCCTTTGGTTAAGTAGTGAAAAACCAAATTTTAAAGTACACCTACCTGTCTATACTCTGGGGTAACCTTACACTCATGGTTCCTCAGTGTCTTCAGGGTCCCCGATTCCTGCAGTTTTGGTCTTGATGAGAATTGAATCCCTTGCAATTTCTAACAGAGGTGAGAGGAAGACCTCCCAACTTGAAGATTGAATCCTTTTTCTTTCAGCGTTCAGGACCCTGGTAACTGAAGCTCCATTCTACTTCTACCAGTCAACATGGTATCCTTTCTTAGCCCCCCTCTCCCCTCCCCCCTCTTCAAAAAGGAAAAACTATGACCTTCTTGGAAACCAAAATCTCAACCACAAATCTCTTCAAGGTTAGCACTGTGGGCTAAGAAATGAATCACAGAAAGAACGAGCCTTCAAAATATCAGTCTTCACTGCAAAACACAGATAAAAACCATCCTTTTAATCCAGTTTTCCCAGCTGTCCTGTTGTTATTTCCTCCAAAGGGGGGAAATAATTGTCTGGTCTCCGATGCTTAAAATGACAAGAGCAGATAATATGTTCGAGAGAGCGAATAAAAAAAAAAAAATCCGAAATGGCACTTGGAAAAAAATCTTCCGGCTGAGCTGCACGGTAAAAAAAAAAATAAATAAATAAAACCATACAATAGTATGTACACAACAGCACTCCTCCCAGGTCCACTGCAACCCTGAGGAACAAAATCTGTGGATATCCTTAAAAAAAAAAAAAAAAAGCTTTTACATTAAGGGTTTTGATATTCTGAAATGAGCCATTCACACCAAAAATAAAAATAAAAATAAAAATCACAGAACACCTGAAATGCAGTATTTTTTTTTAACCTTTAAAAGGAGAGCGATAGCCAAAGCCAGAGAAAATCTCTGAAAATATTCTCCGCTTTTTCCTTCGCAGGTTTCCTACACCTACCCTAGCCTGCTCCTCAGACCCAGCCCTCGTTCGGCCTTTCTCCGAGAGACAATTTCTTGAGTTAGTTCTGCCGTTTCTCTCCTCCACATCCAGGCTCCGAAATCCTCTCTCGCCTCAGCCTCCATGAAAAGGGGATCCGCACGGCGGGGCCGGCTGCTCTCCGTGGGGACGGCCCGCGGCTCCGGGTGGCGCCGAGTCGCGAGGCTGCCTGCGAGGCCCCGCGGCGCCGGCTCAGGTGGGCTCCTCCCGCCGCTCCGGCCCGGCAGCCTGCCCCGCGCCTCGGCCTCC
>NDGN011401129.1:591-13050 GCA_002564285.1 Tympanoctomys barrerae | reverse complement strand
TCAGGCCCTTGTGCTTGCCAGGGAAGCACTTATTCTACTGAGCCATCTCCCCAGCCCCTATTTTTGAATTTCTATGAATATTTTTGCACTGGTCTGGGGACTTAATTGGAAACCACTTGATGGTTTTCACTCCTGCTTTTCTCATACGTTGGGTGGGCCTAGAGCAACGTTTAGTCTTGGGCTTATTTCTTCCCACTATTGAAGCATTGCCTTGATTCTCTACTCAGTACATTCTAAATTATGGGTCTCCTAGTCTGTCCATGGAACCAAGCACTATCACCGGAACAGCTGAACACTGTTCTTCTAATCCTTTGGAGTAGTTTTTTTCCCCCTGATTAGTTATTTTCTTCCTGAATACTCAAGGGGAGTCCTTTGGGATCTTTCTCGCTGCAATACTCAGTTCAGTGAACTGTAGCAACCTTGGAATTCTTGGTCTCCTAGTGGTTTCCCTTTTGCTCAGAAATCCTGCAGGCTCACCTGAGTTCACCTTCCATGTTCTGTAGCCTTAAATCCATTTTATGGCAGTAAGCCGAGACAGTGTAACCCTGGCTGGAAATTTTTCTTTTGTTGAGGCTTTGGTAGTATAAGGCAAATATTCTTCATTTTAAATTAGTTTATATATGTGATTAATTCTGAACTGACTTTAAAAAAGGACACATGATCATTGCTTTCATTCTTTGAATGTGGTTAAACATATCTCCAGATTATAGTTTCCTAGATTATTATGTTGAATGAGTAGATGTTTCTAAAATACATGAAATTGTGGCCTGGTTTTGGTATTTTTGTTTTAGAATTGAATATGGAATTATTAAATAATAAAGAATTGTTTTATTTTTTAAAAAAATAGTTATTTTAAAATTATTTATCTCATCATTATTGGGACTTGGTCAGTTGTTATAATTGCCCTATGCTGTAATGGCTCTGTATAGAACCTTGAAGTATTGATTGAGTGATGGTAGCACATTGAGTCCAATTTTTACATATTGGAATCTTGATCTACTTCTGATGTGGAATGTTTTATTGAAGTCATTTAAGATAAAAATTGCTGGAGTCTTGGTGTTATTACTTGTGCCTGTATCTCATGTGCTCTTACTCTGTCCTGTTCCTGCCTAGTGTAGAGGATGAGTCCATCCACGTCCTGAGTGTTGATGAGAAGAACAAATTGGGGGCCAAGATTATTAAGGCAGAGATGATGGGGAACATGGTAAGACTCCCACGCCATTCTTTTGAAGAATGATGATTAAACATACTTGGAGTAGTTTTGAAATCCTCAGTAGGGTGGGTGTGGCACACTTTTGTCAGTTCTTATTAGAATATTGCTGTAAATGAATATCTCCTTTTCCATATTTCTGAAATTTATGATCCTAGAGAATTATATGCTTTAATTTTTTATTGTTTCTGTTGGCTTTATTTTGTGTTAATTTATGTAGCATATTTGAAAGAGTTAAAGACTTGTTTTCTAGGAACATTTTTAAACATGTTCACATTTTTAGTTATTTGAGAATAAGAATGTAAAAGATGAGCTCTTAAGAAAAGATGATTTTGTTCATTTATCCCATAACCATTTAAGATGATGTTTGTGCTTGATATTGTATGGAATGTTCTATTTGGATTAATACATTTAATTCTTATAATAATGTTTAAGACTGCTTTACCTTTAATTGAAGATCTACTTTTATTTATTCACACATTCTTTTGTTTATTATATTTTTATCTCTGTTACACTAAGTTATGTTAAATTGCTCATGATAGTAAAAGCTTAGATAGCTTGCTATGCCATGACACTAGAGAGTCACTTACGGTTATATTTATGTAGTAATCTTAAACTAAAATGTGATATTTTATTAATCTTACATTTTTGTATGTTATCAGTATAGCCCCTTTTAGAACAAAGGTAGCTAACTTGATATTTCTGCTGTTAGTTTGTGTGTCCATTACCTCTTTAGCAGGCATGTTTTGTACATGCTGGTCTATTTGAATCTGGTCCTTGGTAAATACTTCAGCTCAGCTCAGAAGTTGCTGAGAGATAAGCCAGCTGCAATACAGTAGCAAGAAATTAAGCTTCAATCATGACAGCACAGGAGAATTAGCTAAAATAGTGAAGGAGAAGTCATGTAGTAGGAAGTTCTTAGGTTAAAAAATGTGTCCCATTGTTCATGAAGCCCTTGTAGTGCAACATGCTGTGCTATGACATATAAGGTTATTTATGGATTACTTTGTGGCTTACTGCTTTTTAAATTTTTCCTCATTTTTTTTGACACAGTTTTACTGTGTAGCCCACACTGGCCTTGAACTCAGCATGAGGCACCTACGATGGCTGCAAATGCATGGTGATCCTCCTGCCTCAGCCTTCCAAGTGTTGGGATTATAGACATATGCCTCTGTACCTAGTTGGTTTATGGCTTTATATGTCATTTGTTTTATATATATTCCTATATATTTTCTGGAGTCAAAATATATTCACATTTTTTTTCTAAATTATTAACAATGAAGAAAATAATATATTAAATCATAGGGCCGGCCAAATATCTTGGCAGATTAAAGTACCTGCAAGCAGGTGCAGGGGCTGGGGGTTCGATCCCCAGGCCTGCCTTGCCGGCCCCAACTCTGGGGTGCACTGAGACAGCAATTGAGACTGGGTGTGGTGGCATGTGCCTGTAATCCCAGCTCTTGGGATGCTGTAAACAGGTGGCTAAGTACAGGCCCGCTCTAGTAAGACCTTGAACACCTTATAGACCCTTCCCTAAAAATACAAAAAACCCAACAAAAACAAAAGCTGAAGCTTGTGACAGCTTCCTTCATACAAATAATTGAAATTTTAAGTATTGAGAATTTATAATACTTATGAATTGTAAAAATATTCATCCGTTTATTTATTTTCAACACTGAGGATTGAACTCAGGGTCCTGTGCTTTCCAGGCAAGTGCTTATTCTACTAAGCTATCTCCCGGCCCTTCTTTTAAAATTTTTTAAGAAAATCTTTATTTATTTGGTATAAGATCTTGAGCTTGTAGTGATCCTCCTGTGTCAGCCTCCTTTGTGCTGGGATTATAGGCATGCACCACCAAGTCTAGTTTTGGTGACCAGCATGGTGTGCAGTACTGGGGATCAAACCCGGGTCCTTCCTCGCGCTTGCCAGGCAGGCACTTAGACTGCCACGCTATTTCCCCAGCCCTGTAAAAATATTCTTTATGAAAATACTCTTGTGGTTATATTTCTTCCATCTCTTTGGATGGAGATCTGAAATAATTTACCTTCATATGTCACAGATATTTGAGGTGTTGAGATTAAGAGATTAAGTTCATTATTGAGATTAAGTTCATTAATATATAATATCTACTGAGCTGTGAGTTGGTAATTGAGGTTAGATGATAGCTATATATATTTTTTGTTATACTGTTTTCTTTTTATTGTGTGAATTTGTAGTATCCTATAATGGACAATTAAACAGCATGTCACACTTAATTTCTTTTTGAAGGAACTGGCTCAACAACTTAAAGCCCAACTTGAAAAGGCTAATAAATTAAAAGAAACTGTATCACAAATCTCATCAAAAAGAACGGGAGCAGAGGAGGTAGGTAATCAGTGTTTATTGCAGGCATGTAATTACTTTGTGTAATATTATTCCTTTGCAGTGGCAGTATTTTAGTATGAGTTGTGTCTGTGTCTGGGCCGCTTCTCTTCTAAGTGAACAGACAGATAATATCACTGGCCTGCATGGAACTGTCATTTGAGGAGGGATGGAGAAACAGTAAAATGAGAAAATAATGACTAAATAAATGATCACTTTTAAACAGTTATATAATCTGTGGGAGGGTAGTGGGGATCTTGAATTTGAATGTCTTGGGGTCCACAGCTAATTCTTACTGCATTGCTGCAAAAACTTGATGTAAGTGAAGGAGCACATAGGCTGAGGGAACACAGAACTAAAGGCTCAACGATGAGGATTTGTTTGTGGTATAGAAAGAAAAGCACGGCCAGCATTATGTGGAATGAATGAGAGAGAAGGAAGCCGAGGGTCAGAGTACCAGAGGACGGATCATATTTGACTTTGGAAGCCATAGAAAAACAAGGGCAGTAGCTGAGGTCCCTTTCGAGATAATGTAGATAGGAATGATGATTAGTTTGACCAAGTTAGCAGCTAAGGAGATGGTTAGGAAGTCGTAGCTTTTGGTTATGTGTAAATGTTTTCTGTGCTAGGAATGGAGACACATGCCTGTAATCTCAGTGTTCGGGAGGCTGAGGTGGAGTGATTGCTGTGCTTTTGAGACCAGCCTGGGCTGTGTAAGTGAGTTCAAGGCCAGCCTGGGCTACACAGTGAGACCTTGCCTTGAAAATTTTTTTCCTGATATGTATTTTGAAAGGAAAACTGACCTGATTTTTGTGATGGGTTAGAGGAGGGTGGCAATAAAGAAAGGTGGTAGAGAGGACTTCAAGGTCTTTAACTTGAATAGCTGGAAGTAAAGGGTGGTGATTTGTGAAAGGAAGAAAGTGAAAATAGGAACAGAGATCCTTGTTGAAGCCAAAATAAAAAGTCAACAATCATTTTTGAGAGTCAGGTTTGAGATATAATCAGATTTATAAGTGATTTTTAAAGGACTCTTCTTAAAGATTAATTTACATACTTTGCTGTCAGTATGAAATTGAGTTCCATAGAGTTTTCTTTGGGCTGATTATTGATTTAGATGATGATATGTATATGAAATTTTTTTAAACTAAGTTGTGATAGCTAATATTTAAAAAAAATTGAATACTTAAGATGAAATTGAGAAATTATAAGCAGGTTGTAAAGGGAATAACTAGGTGTGATAGCACATACCTGTAACCCCAGTGTTCTGGGAGGTAGAGGCAGGAGAGTCACAAATTCAGTCCCAGTCTGGGCAGCTTAGTGACTTGGTGAGGCCTTGTTTCTGAAAAGTGAAAAGACTGAGGATGTAGCTCAGGGCAGATGTAGCTCAGGCACTGGATTTGATTCTCAGCATCACTTTGAAAACTAGCAGAGGACAGGGGAGGGAAGTAATGGAAGGTATTTAAAAGAAGGTATACTGTTTAGTCTGTCTTTTACACTTTTGCCCAACTTTTACACTTTTTATTTGGTCCTTGCGATCATAAAAATGTTATACTCTGGAACTTTCTTTGGTGTCTTAGGGCTAACTGGATTAAGTACACGATGTTCCACAGTATAGCATTCCCAGTGTAGCTCTATTTTCTAGCTCTACCTTTGGAGTATTTTTACCCATAATCTATGTGTTTCTGGTGTTTACTGTAGATGGTGGATATTACCATCTTGAGGCTTATCCACTTCTTAGTGTTTGTCTTTACTTTGTTTGTGAAGACTTTTTACTCAATCTAAATAATTGTAGTTTTTGTAAACTTCTTTTGGAATACTGTCTTTCGATTTTTGAGGTGCTACAATTTGAACCCAGTTTCTCATGTGTGTTAGGCAAGTGCTTTACCACAGAGCTAAGCCCCTGTTCCTTTTTTCCTTATTCCATCCCATCCCCATTCCCATCCCCATCCCATCCCATCCCCATCCCCCATATCCCACCCCACCCCCGATCCCCCATCCCCCATTCCCCTTGCTTTCTGTTTCCTTTTCCTGTTTTTTTTTTTTTTTTTTTTTCTCTTCTCTCCTGTCCTTCTTTGTCTCCCTTCCCCATCGCTCCTGGCTTCTTCCCTTTCCATGCTGGAGATGAACCCAGGCTCTCCCACATGTTACATAAAGCCCTAAAGACATAGTTTTAGATTCAAGCAAAAGTGAGCTTGAAGGTGTTTTAGCTCAATAGCGATTTCCCATATACCCTGCTTTCTGTGTAGATATTTGTTTCCCTTACCAACATCTCCCAATAGAGATACATTTGTCACACTTGACAAACTTACATAGTGACATGTTATAGGGACTTGAAGTCTGCAGCTTACGTTAGTGTCCTCTCTTGCTGTTGTCCATTTTATAGGTTTGGACAGTAAGTATTGACACATATACACCATTAAAATACCATACAGTTTTTTTTTTTGTTTGTTTTTTGTTTTTTGTTTAATGCATTTGGTATGGCATCTCACTGCACAGCTCGGGCTCATGATCATAGTGATCCTCCTGTTTTCAGTCTCCCCAGAGCTGTGATTATGGGTATGTGCCACCACGCCCCACTGAGTCACTGGCTCAGTGCACCTGGGAGCGGGGATGTGCTGCTTGCCATACTGGGGGCGGAACCCTGGTCCCTGCTCTTGCATAAGCAGGTGCTTAATCCACTGAGCTATCTCATCAGCCCTCATATCCTGTTCTAACTACCTTAAAATCCTTGTGGTCTGTTCTTCTTCCCTATTCTTGAAATTCTGGCAGTCACTGATCTTTTATTGTCTCAAGAGTTTTGACTGTCCCAGAACGTCGTATTGTTGCAGTCACACAGTGGGTAGCATTTGCAGATTGGCTTCTTGCACTTGCTGGTACACATTTAAGGTTACTTCATGTATTTTCGTGGTCTGATGCACTCATTTTCTTTTTAGTTCTGAATAATAATCTGCAGTCTAGGTATCACAGGTTTTTTCTTGTTTTTTTAATCGCATTCACCTACTGAGGGGCAGCCCATCAGTACTGACGAAACTGTTGTACAATGAAAGCAGTCATAGACAATACATACATGAATGGGTGAGGCTGTGTGCTCATGGGTGAGGCTGTGTGCTCATAAAACTTTGTGGACACTAGAATTAGAATTGTATAACATTTTTTGTCACAAAATACTCTTTGATTTCACTCCAGCCACTTAAAAATGTAAAACCATTCTTAGCTCATGGACTGGATAAAAACAAATAGCAGGTTGCATTTGGCCTATGGGCAACAATTTGCTAACTCTGCTGTAGATTCTTAAACCTCATATTCTGTATTACTGTAATAGCTAATAGGGAACTTAGTAGCTCACATCCTCTTGATGTTTCCTTGTGGGGTACTCAAATACAAAAGCTTAGCGTAATTTGTATTGGCAGGTTTGAGGAACAATGCAGGAAAGTGAGTAGAAAATGAGAGTACAGTGGGGCCTCAGCCCATGAGCTTGATTCTTTCCATAATTCTGGTCACAAATGCAGTTGGATGAGAACCAGATCAAATTCTGTGGTTAACTTCTCTGTTGATCTTATGGGCGAATTTGGTTCAGTTTTTGTCCGGTTTGTGACCAGAATCTTGGAAATTGAATTTGTGAACAGAGGCACCGCTACAGAAGGAAAAGCAGATTGCATTTTGGAATATAATTAATTTCTATGAAGCACTGATTTGTTAATCTCACTTATTTAGCATTTATTGAGTACCTGCTGTTGTTTGACACTCCTACACACAAAGTGCTGTACAACTTGGTCTTTGTCCTAAGAAGGTGAGAAAGGTGGTTATCTGTTGGACAATTTTGGGGGGAGGGAGGTACTGGGAATCAAACTCAGGACCTCATGCTTGCCAGGCAGGTGCTGCATAAGAGTCTGTTGGGTTAAGTGGAAATTTAGAATGATTAGAGCCTGACACATGTTTTACTAGTAAATACAATTCTTTATTGCTATAAAAGCAACAAGGTATTTTGTGAGAGAATAGTATTTACTTTTCTTCTAAATACAATAGGGTAAGTATATCTCTGCTTCGCAAATTGATTTTAAAACTACTTAAGGTGTTTTATTTTTTCTTCTCTTCCATAAAATAATTCATGATTTGCATTCTCCAAAGAGCTGTTTTATGGTTAATGAATGAATCTTCATGAATATTTTCAGATTTATTAATAAAAGGGTTCATATATTTATAATACACTCAAAAGCTTTCAGAATATAAAGCCTTAAATCGCAAACTACAATTGTAGAGAACTAATTTAAAAATCAGGGGCATTTGACATTCTTTTGCAAATGTAAATAGTTTTATAGATTCTAGTTATGTTTTAAAAAAGTGCTTATGCTTTCTTTGGAGAGAAAGTAGTAAATAACGTGGATGATGAAAACGTTTTTGGCCTGTTGTCTTTGTAGAATGAAATTTATTTTATTTTTGATACAGGGTCTCACCATGCAGTTCAGACTCCTTGTGATCCTCCTATTTCAGCTCCCTAGTGCTGGGATTATAGGTGTGTGTCACTACGCCCAGTTCCGGGGCCACACCGTGTACCCAGGGGGCTGGTATGTCATGCAGTCCTGGGAGTTGAACTTGGGACCTTGTGCTTGCCAGGCAGGTGCTTATGCTGCTGAGCTATCTCCGCAGCCCACATTTTTCATTTCTGTCTTTTGTTTTAATGCCAAAGTAAGCAGAAATGCACTGTTTTAGGTACCCTAAGTAGACCAACTTTAGGTCTTTTGTAACAATAGATATACAGAAAAGAAAGTAGGTAAAGGGGGAAAGAGGCAATTAAAAGGGAAAAAAAGTGGGTTTGCTTTGGAAGTATATTACTCTGTTGAGGCACAAATTTTTTATCCCATTCATTGAGCATTTAAGTACCCCTTACTGTTTGATGTTGTGCCCGACCATGTTGCTATCAGGTAATGTGTAGCTTGGTCTTTGGCTTGCAAAAAAATGGCAAAGGCAAGTAATTGTCGGTTGATGCATAGTTACTGAAAGCATTGTATCTAGAAATATAAGTTTAGCTAAAATTATTTGGTAACAGCATTGTCTGTGGCTCCATGCTTCATTTCATAATTGAATAACAAACAGTGCCTCTTGACGGTGGTGTAGCATCTAGATTATTTATGTGTATCTAGAACATACACATGTTTAAAGTTTTCCAGTCCATCATGGGCAAGCAGTTTTATGAAACGCAACAGAAACGAATTACTTGGACAGAGCGTGGCCAAGGCCAGAGAGTCCCTGAAGTAAGACAGCAGAAAACACTAGTACTGAGGGGAGCCCCAGGAAGAAGTGGGATGGTGACCAGCTTAGCCCTGCCAGCTACACAGCTCCCGCCCTCTTGCGTCAGCCCTCTGCTGTGCAGAGCTGTTCATGCACATTTCAGTTTTAAAGGTTGCAAAAGACGGTGAGGACCCCTCTTTCTTTCCCACCTGTTTCTGCAGGACCCTGTTTCTCTCCTCCTTGGGAGAGCATGTCCCCAGTGCCATTGGTTCCTTGGCTGTCCTCCTGGGGAGATGTTAAGAGTATCTAATAAATACGTTTTCATTCGTGTTTCTTATGCTAGGCATGGTGCCCTATATTTGCTTTCCTCACCTGATGACGTATCTCGGAGAATGCTTGTTTTCAACACATAAAATGTCTGTGTTCTTCTATTTGTTTATAGCTGTGTACTCGCCCACTTTACAACCAGCTGCTTTATAGATTATGTAGTCTTTTGCTTATTATAAGTAAGGTTGTAAGAAGGTTAAGTTACTTCACTAGTGTAGCTTTGTGTAACCTGTTCTTACAGATGGATTTGTGAAGGGTATTTGTATTTTATCTATGATAAGTATTTCCAAATTGTTCTCCATAAATTAAATTGTGTATGTAAAAAAAAGAAACGAATTACTGAAAAATGAAATAAAGATACTTTATTTAAATGAATCCATATAAAATTGCTCAATGTGATTGACATAAATGTTTATAAACTGTGTGTGCTGACCTGTACTTGACCTCATTATGTTAATACACGTATTTTATGGTTTGTAATTCACAGACTTGCATTGGTCTGTGGCTGTACTTGGTATGATACATGGGCCCTGTAGGTTTTTAAGGAAGAATAGCATGGTTGTGTTTAACAGTTTCTGGTACTACATGTGACAAGTAAGTTTCAGTCGGAGATTGGAAACCAAGAAATAGCGGACTCATCAGCACTTGAAGGGTTTTGCTAAACAGAAGAGAAAGTGAAGGTGAATATCTTTATATTGATAATTTGTGGAGAGAGTAATTCTCTCACCAAGCTATAAGCTTCTTGAAGGCCACTAGCATAAGAGGCATGTAAGAAAATATTTGGTGAATGAATGGATGAATGAATGGATGAATGCATTAGTGAAGTAAAGGCATAGAGTTTCAAGCTGGAGAATACACTAAGTAGAATCACTAATTCAGTAATCATTTGTTGGAGTTAATAACTTGAAATTCCTTAGGGAGAACAGGTTTAACTGTGAAAAAGTAACCAAATTATAATATGTTGGCCATCTCTGTTATCTGGTAAGAGAAAGAATAAATTAGATTTTTTTTTTTTAAAGACACGGTCTTTCTATTCTAAGCTAGTTTTGAGTTTACTTTGTAGGACAGGCTGGCCTAGAACCTGTGATGGTCCTCCTGCCTCAGCCTCCCAAATGCTGAGATTATAGGTGCTCACTACCATGTCCCACGGGAAGTTCTCTAAAATATAACATCCCATTGATTAACTGCAATCAATTTGCAATCATGAAGAAGAGTGAAGAGTGCTAGGAGTCCAGATAGGTGACTGTAGTCCCAGCACTCTGAGAGCCCAAGGGAGGATTGCAAGTTCTAGCCCAGCCTGGACTAGTTAGCAACTTGGTGACCTTATCTAAAAATAAAACATGAAATGGGCTGGGAATGTGACTCAGTGTAAGGGCCCCAGGTTTAATCCCTAGTACTGCAAGAAAAAACAAAACAAAACACAACAGTAAAACAGTTGTAATCATCAATATCAATTTAGTGTTGTGTGGAAGAAAAACACATGTCTATGTGATCAGTACTAGGAATCTGCTTTTTCTTTGATTTGCACAGGAGAACTGAATGTATTAAATGGAATTGAAATTGATTTTTTTTATATTTAGTTCTAATTTGAGAAGAAAATTTAAATGTGAATAATTTGCTTGTTATTTACAATAGATTTTTATTTTCAAATAATGTCTTCTTATGTTTTATGAGACTTACCAATAATATTTCATTTTCACTACAGAATAAAGTTTCCTTTGCTGTGCAGAAGCTTCAGTGTTGTGCCAAGCATGTATTTAGCTAAAACTTTGTAGGACAGATTGTTTTTAGGGCATGTGTAGTATAACTTCTTTTGGAGTGAGAGAAATGAAAAGCACTTAAAGACTGTTAATAGAGTGTTTAGTATCATTAGAGTAGTTCATTTAACAAGTTTATTTTGTCACTTAGTTGCTTTGTTTCTTACGATTCTACTTTTACTAGAATCGTAAGAAACGCCCATTAGACGCGCCCTCTGTGTGTGAGTGGTGACTGCTGTGTACACAGCCCGGTGGACAGTTGGAACTTCGTCATGTTTTAATAGAGGCCGCATGAATCTTTATTTGAAGTTTGCCTCTCTGAGTGTCTTTTTTTGTCAAATAATAAAATAAGCTCTGGGTATTATCCATCCTTTTCCTGAAAAGATTGTGGTTATTGTATTATAGTGACTAATGGAAATCCAGAAAATTTCAGATAAACTGTAATATGTGACAGCTACAGCCTTTCATATGCTTTTGTGTAATGAAATACAAGAGTTAAACATTCTTCACAATTACTTCAGAAGTTTTCTCTCAATGTTTCCGTAGAGTGCAGACCCGCGAGAAGTGATCCTTGTCAGGACAGATGAGTCTGGAAGAGCGTGGCCACTGAGCACTCCAGAGGCCCCGGAGTCGCAAGCGGGAAGTAGGAGGAGGCACAGGGTAAACAGGGCGTGTTTCTGTGTGTTCATTCAGGATTTCTTTTTCCATGGAGCTTTTTTATGCTTATGATTAAAAAGTATTTTCAGAAATACATCTTATTAGGTCAAACATTAGATGGTAGTAACTTACGTTATTACTTTTATTCTTAATATCCCTTTCCCTTTTGTACAAAATGGATCTAATGTTTTAAAAATAAATTGTGCATATTGAATCATTTTTATTCCCCTTTCCCTCCTCCCTCTTCCCTCCATCTCTAGATCCCCTTTCCCTGTTGTATTATTGCTATCATAATTATTATCATTATTATTTAGTTCATGTTTACAGCATATAAGATCACCTTCATTGAGGGTAATTGGTACATTACATGACATATTTTAACTTTTATGTCAATAATAGGAATTTTTTTCTTCCGTTTGTGCAGAGGAACTACATTTCTATTAAATAGAATTGAAATTGTTTTTTTTTTTATTTGATTCTAATTGGAGAGGAAAATTGAAATATGAATAATTTGCTTGGTCTTGCTTACAGTTGGGTTTTATATATTCCTTGATATTCTTTACTTTGCCACCTTTGGTCTCTTTGGTCTCTCCCTTCCTGTTTGCATAGGCTCTGTCTCCTTGTTTCTTTTTTCTTTTAGTTTGCTCTTCATTTGTACTTTGGATTACTTATATGAGAGAAACCACATGGCCTATAAGCCTGTGTGTCTGATTTATTTAATTTAATATTTTATTTTCAAGGTGTATCTATTTTCCTACAAATGAATACTGAGTATTCCATTATGTATAGATAACACATTTTATCTATTCTTCTGCTTCCAAGATTTAGCTGTTAGGATAAAGGAAATAAACATACATTAAAATATTTGGGGAAGTGTTTAAACTTCAGTCTACTTGCTTTTTTTTTTTTTTTTTTTTT
>NDGN011401122.1:0-11460 GCA_002564285.1 Tympanoctomys barrerae | reverse complement strand
CAGTGTCAGCCATGTGGATGAGTCACGGCCATTGCTTGACCAATTTGCTTTCTGTGAAAGCCTCAGAGGATGTTTTCTCTCCACGTGACTCTCCTTGCATTTTCAATGTTGTGAACCGACATGATTATTTGGGAGTTTCCTGCACCGTGTGATTACAGATTGAGGAATTGACATACTTAGAGGCAAAGAGCAATGAGGAAGAGTTCACACATAAATGGCAATTGTTTCTCATAGGGATTGAATAAAATAAATTTAGCAGACTGTGGTACTGAGACCATTTGTTGTGCTTGGGAGTATATACTACACCCGGCAATGTCTATAGTTGGGCTAATGCTTGAGGTGGTGCTAGACAGCGCATTATTTTCTGCCAACATCCATTTACCTTTATGTAGCAACTAGATTGGTAAATCAAAAGGGATATAAAGGTGACCAAAACCATAGGTCATCCAGGATCCTGCCAGGATGCAGGACTCTTTCTGATCCACTTTTGTAGATTGAGGAATGGCCGCTTTCATAAGCTGCATTTGCTTTTCTCACTTGAAGAGCTGCATCACCACATGCCAAATAGTTTCTGCTAACTAATGCGTATATCCCTCCAAAATATGCATTTAATAAATAGAGAAAAGCCCACCCACTGAACCCTCTGTGTGCCATGCATGAGCCATAACTCTACCTACTACCTGGCACCCATATACCACCACTCTAGAGAGGGCTCTCATCATGCTTCAAGTGCTCAGCCAGTACTCTGAGCACAAAACCTTCCCAGAGAGACCTCAAAACCTTTGGATACACTCCTTTTCCTAATATATGGCTATCCGAGGAGGTGGGTGCTGTGCCACTGTAACTAAGTAGCATTCCTGTACACTGTTGCCGTGCTGCTTCTTCGTGTCAACATGACTTCCCTTCCCAACAATGAATTTGAATCTGAGATTTAGGCCCACATTTGCAAATTCATCTTTGTGAAACCAAGTGGTCAGAGTTGAGAATTCATCCTTCTGTGATGCTCTGCTACCTTTGTCTCTAAGTGCAAGGTCCAGTCCACCACTTTCATTGCTGGAGATGAGTCCTTTTATATGTTGCCAACAACCCTCACTAATTTAAATATTTTTTTATGTTTTACTCTCCAGCATTTTATTGTCTTTCTCTGATATATCAGTAGCATGAGAACAATCATTCAAATTCATCATCTTCATGATTTCTTCTTACCGCGTACTTCTCAAACTCTCCTGAGATAATGCACCAATGGTACATTCATTTTAGCTAGCATCCATTTGCAATCATTCTTGGTAAGAGCAATAATAATTACACCTCTGTGGATCACTATGGGTGACTGTACTTTACCTACCACTGCCCACTGTTGCACAGATAATGAAGCGCTTAAGTCCCAACCTACAGTGCACTTCGTAGGACATTTCCAGTATGAATTTTTTTAATCACTTCTCCCAAATCAATAGAGAATAGAGCCTGAAGTACAGACTTCTATGGAAGAAATGTGTAGGGGAAATGAAGTAATCAGTGCTGTGAGCAGGAGAATCTGAAGTATTATGTGGTTGCAACAGGGATAGCAACTGGTATCGGCAGGCTCCATACCACTATGATGGTGCTTCAGAGATAACCAAGATGGAGGCAAAGAGGCCAAATAAAGCAGTCATTGGATGCAGGGTTCCTCCAGGGAAGAGCCTCAAAATTGACTGGGGTAGCTTGCCTGTCCATGGGAAGTTGCTGGGTAGAGGTTCAGCTGTGGGCCATCAGCAGCCAGCAATCCTGGTAGCTGGGAAAGTGAGCAACCCAATTCTGAAAGGAGCTTTGGAATCTAATGGCAGCATCTACTAGAGAGTTATTCCCAGTATAAAGAGCTCACTGTGTGATGCAGTACTTTTATGTTCTATTTTTGAAACCAGACAGTTTTTTAAAAAGTAGTCTAAAGACAAGGAACCTGCAATTTAATGAACAAAGAAAATATCCTGCCAGGGTATTAAGCAAAATCTCTGTTCCATAATGTGTCATATTTCTTTGTGTCTATCTAAGAATTAGCACTCACTGTTTAAAAGAGAAGTGAACTTCTAAATGTTAAATAAATGATCAGTAGGCCTCCAGAGTGAAGGCTATGAAGGAGAACCCCAGCTTTCTGGGGGAAGCTCAAACTTTCTCAAATATGCTAGAGCAAGAGTTCCCATGGTATTTACCAAAGATGTCATAATGTTTTTCAAAAATTACATTTTCTTTTTGCTTCACTTCTGTTTCCATCTTCACTTCTTCATAAGCATTGTTTTGCAAGAGATTGCTTACATGCTCTCTGGTGCTCTGGAGGAGTTTTCTCACTAGCCCACAACGGCCATAATTTATATTTTATTTCTAGATGGGACACATCAAATGTAAGAGCATGTGAGGAACTCTAATTAGACAGATGATGAGAGACCCAGAAAGTTTATATACTAACAACATTTTAATACTCTATGAAGGTCGGGGGAACACGGTGTGCTAATTACAGAGACAAAGCTCTATCGATTGCGCAGTAGCACACTGGTGCTTCTGCCAACCAAAATGTCAGCAAGACATTTCTTTTGCCAAGATCTTAAAGATTGGAGAGACAGGTCTGAATGATGTAAACTCCGTAATGTAATGACTGGGAGAAAATCCCTGTGGGAGAAAACCTCTGGGACATCATTCTGAATAGAGAAAAACATTCCAAGTCCTACGAATGCATACATGTTATACTAACAAGAAAGTGCCCCAACACAGACCCAAGAACTGAAGGAAGTCATTTATTACACACACACACACACACACACACACACACACACACACACAGAGCAATTAAAAGACTGGTAGATCAAATCAATGAAACTCAAAATTCTAGAATATGTCTGAAGTCATAAAATAAAATTACTACCACTCTTTGCATGATGAAATGTACTCAGGCTCTGATAGTGTAGATCTTAATATCAGAGTACCTTGGCCTTTATTAATTAGAGGATACTCATGGAAACTAAAACTTATCCAGCAAAACTGGATTCCTACGATGTTAGCCTGGCTGAATGATACTTTTTAAGCCTCAAATATTTATTTGATTAATATACAACAAACGAGAGCCCCTGGCAACATGGCCTTGAGGCTTTCTAAACGGGCATGGAGATATCTTTTCTTTTCAGTCCTCTTCCTTGCGCTGAGCCCTTTTGATTCCACTTAAGAATTGAATTTACAACTTTAAGGAAAAAACTAAGCAATAAGGCTTTAAGTAAGTGAAGGATATAAGAAGTTAAGAATGAAGGATGCTGCTGCTTAGCTAACCCTAAAAATGTAACCAAGAAAAATAAGCTAGATAAAAACTTTGCTTCACATAAGTTTACCAGTCACCCATGCTTGTATTTAAGAAATTAAACAATATATTCAGCCAAAGAAAGATAATGCCTCCTACACATCCATGTTGTAGAATCTACCAGTGACATAAACAAGCTATATATACAGTAAAATTATCATAATTAGTGTTCTAAGTAAAAATATAATAGTTATGTCCTCATAAACAAATATAGAAAGATCCCTTCAAGTTGTGAGACTATTAGCTGGGCTTATTAACCACACATAATAAAAAAACACACATAATAAAAAAACTACCTACTTGGTAATTATACTATAATACACTTGTTAAGACAAATAGCAAGGGTCAGCAGTAAGAACCAATATACACAATTATTATAAAACTACAGAACTACATTTGACTGAACTCAGGAAACTCATGCTGTGTTGGACCATAGAGATGAGAACATCCTTGGGGTTAGAAGAGTCAAAGCCTTTGCTTGTGAGGTCTGAGTACAATTAAGCCTTTGGAATTGCATGTTTCAAAGGTGGCATCAGGTTCCTGGAAACTGGCCTGGAATGGAGGAGGCAATCACCTGGTGACATTTACCATACCATGTGGTAAGTGCCGCTCTCTGAGAATGCCACCCAACATCACCTCATAAGAGGAACTCGAAGTGATAGTCACTTATGAAACTTGGGTAGGAGTTCAAATTTTGGTGGATGATTATATTACACAGAGAAAAAGACAAGACTACAACTTGAGAACTCCACAAGGGCCAAGCCAAGAAAGAAAAAGTATATACAGAAAGAATGGGCCAGAAATTAAAGTCTCAGCAAATGTGGTGGATTCAAAGTCAATGAAACAGTATTTATTGAGCTCAGAATGAAGTAGCTCGGGATACAGAGTCCGGATAAGATGGATATTTTTCTAATATTACTTCTGTTTCTATTAGTATTGTCACTGAAAATGAGCATCACAGTCAGACATTTCCTATGTGCCAGGCACTGTGCTTCCTGCTTTGACTTTAGAAATCTTGACGAACGTCTGCTGAAAGAAAGAGCTAGTTCTTCAACCACTTTGCAGAGGTTACAGATGAGAATGTAAGCATTTAGTTCAAGATTTCACTGCTAACAACAAGAAGAGCTAAAGTCACAGTTCAGGTCTGCCTTACTTCAAATCAAAAATTTTTTTATTCTGTTGTTTTGGGGACAAAGCTGATGAATGAGTGAAGTTGTTAGTCATAAAGAAACAGAGAGGAGCTGGAAGGAAATGAGATGCTCCCTGAGAGAAGCTCACTAAAGGGAGTCTGGGCAATGTCTGTGGACCTGGAAGTGTCACATGGCACAGAGGCTCTGACAGAAAGAAAATCCCTAAGCTAGGCAGGCTGGGTTTGGATGAGGTATTTGCCTTCTGACCTTGAGCATTATGAATCTGCATATCAGCTGGGTGCACACCTGTAGTCCCAGCACTTGGGAAGCTGAGGTAGGAAGATCATAAATTCTGGTCTTAATAGCAAGTTTAAAGTCAGCTTATGCTACATAGAGAGACCCTGGGTGAATGAGAGGTTTATGGAATATGGTTGTGGTCCCAGGTTGGGTCTCCTTGACAGCACTGGATGCTTATTGTTTGTGGATCCCTAAGTCTGGGTCTGGATAAAATGCTCCCTTACTTTATGCACAAAATGAAGAAGGACTGGTGCAGCAGCTAGCACTTTCATCTGTCCCTCTGTGTCTATAGATCCTTATCTGTAAAGAACTATGGGAATTACGAGCTCCAATCATGAGGACCCATTAGTCATTCTACCCGCAATACATTGTCACTTTCCACTCCCTGCTGGAAAAATTTTCAAACAGCTCTTCTTCCAGTAACAACCCAAGATTATATATATACATATATATATATATGTATATTATAAATATTACTGAGACTGTAGTGTGTCAAACAGTTAAGTTATTGCATGCAAGAACTTATCTGTCTCCAATGCCATCTTTAGGACAGATACAAGACAGGTTTGAAGCACTCAGCCAGGGCATTTGTTTTACAAATATAGCTGGTTCAGTTATTCTGACTAACGAGGCACAGAAGCTGCCTAAAGCCACAGGAAGTGTACATAGTCCTCAATGTAGAGTGAGCACAATCAGGTTACATGTTGAACATATACTTGTGAGTTATAACTGATATTAGCATTGGATTTTAGCCAAAGCAGATGGACCTAACTTCAGAAAGCCAAAGATACTCCAAAGAGCCCAAACTAATGGGTTGCCATAGTTACACAAATGGGTCAAGTAATACCTCTTGCATGCTTCACAGGAAACTCTGAGATACATAGGTAAGTGGATTGATTTGACATATGATTATATATATATATATATATATATATATATGAACAAAGCTATAGAATACATATAGATCCTTAGAGATGGACAGATGGACAGACCCATATATAACAAAGCAGAATGTGGCATTTCTATAGCAGGTCTTGCTCCTCAGAAACCATTTTTTGATACAGGCTGTTTTACTAGAGTCTAGATAAGGCTGTGCATACCAAGATCCTTCTGACACACTAACTGAATCCCTGTGGTGGAAGAAATCTGAGTTGGCCTCAACAATACTGAATTCCAAACAATTGTTTCTGGTGTTATAGAAAAACTGTAGTTTTGAGTACAGAATGTCAGCAAAACAAAAGGCAACATGTTAAAACAATTCTGAATAAAATCACAAGGATGGGAGCATTTCATCTACTTCATCATGGAAATGTATTGCAATTATAACCAACAAAATCAAGTGTCTTCTATTAGTAAATTCTATTCCTAAGGAACATACATTGTTTCCAAATTACTATGGCTTCCTCCACTCTTGTAATCTGTAATTTTTTCCACAAGGCTTATTAGTAAGCTTGTTTGCCTAAAGCTGCCCAGAAATTGTCCCTTCCAAATGCTATTTTTTTAGACATGCATTCAGGATAGTACATGTTTAATGATGCTGCATTGCTAGGCCAACTTTATTAATCCTGTTTAATAAAAGCAATAATTGGGGGGTTGTTGGGATTGGGGGAAGTTGTGTGAAAAGATTTTCAGATACAGTGGGTGGAAATGGGTCATTTTGGTCATTCCCACATGCTATATTTTGCTTCAACATCACCCAAAATGACACTCAATGGGCATCTTATGCCCTGCAGCCCACCTCAAGCTGTATTCATTCCTTTCGCCGATATGCCAGGGGGAGGTGAGGCTGATTCAAGACCCATTTCAGAGCTTTAACACAGCCTTTTAGGTGCAACTGAAAGAATTCCTTTACTGATGAAAATGGATGACCTAAAACCTTCACCAAATCTCTAACTTCCCTGCCTTCTGGGCCCCCATTTTCCCTTACCTTACCTTCTTCTAAATGTGGACTTATAATACGAAACAAGAAGTGCTGAAATGTAGTCAGCAGAAGCTTCTGGAACACTGTGTGCTATCCAGTGGGATAACTTGGCCAGTTGTTCATCATTTCCTACTCTGCAGCTTTCTCAGATCTCACAGTAGTCGAGCATATGGAGTTGGACCACACGGATAAGGATCATGATATCTTGTCCTCAGAGTTTGGGAGGGGAGGTGGACAAGGCTTACAGTTTATGTATTTGTAAAATATAGGTGATAGCCTTGTCCCACTAAATAAACTTATTGAACTATATTTATTGAACCAGTATTTTAAAAGTAATGAGATACATTAGAAGTAAGGACATGTTCTTTCATACATACATATCAAATGTATAAATGGGCCAAGTATTGGTATTGCATGTTTTTACTATAAGTTAAGACTAAAAATACAAAAATAAAAAGTAAAGACCAAGACTTCACATCTAAACTCAAATATTCAGATACCTATAGGATGAGCCAGGTAATATACATTTGTGCTCAGGTCGGTGTCACTCCAAATAAGCCTACTGGAGCCTTGAAAGACTAGAGAGTGTGGACTTCACCTAAGGAACGAATAATTTGATAGTATAAACACAAAACCTGCTTGTGGGCCTAAGAAAACACATCCACACAGCAGTCCCTGGCTCCCTCCAGTGTCGCTGGGCTGTCCCATCCCCACGAAGCCCCCTACAGCCTAGATGAGGACTGATGCTGCTGCTATTCCACACCACACACTTCCCATTGAACCATGTGTTGCAACAGTGTGTAGTTAACCACACTAGCCACGCAGTCAGAGCTTGTTCTTGCCATGACCTTTACTGTAGCCCTAGCTCCTTCCACAGTGTCTGACATAGAACAGACATGTCATGAAGACATGAGATACGTGAACAAGCTCCCGAAGAGAGGTGTTAAGGGCACAGGCTAAGCAGTTCACAGAAGAACATTATTTTCAGAAATCATTTCATCTGTAAATATGTCTCCAGGGTGCAACATGCTCTCAGAGCTGTATGACATATTGAAAATAGGAAACAGATCCTGTAATAGTCCACCCTCATGGATTTCACAATTTAGTCATTCCATGCTTTTATATTTCCATTCAGCATTTAAATATTACTGAACAAGATAGAGCTTTATTTAAAATGGAAAAAATAGTTTTGAAAGAATTTATTCAATATGGCAACTCGTTTATTCTGATTCTGGTTATCATCTTGGAACACACTATTCTCATTATGATTTCATTTTTCTTTGACATAATCTGATGGAATCTTGGAGAAAATGAAGGCAACACAATTAGAACCAGGCTTATGCATTACTTGCCAAATTCAAAAGAAAATGCAGTGCTAATTTGGAATTATGAAAACATCAATGCACTTGGGCTAGGTGTAACAGCTTCTAAGCCTCTTTTACCTATTGGTGAATCCATTTGGGAAGGAACCAGTGAGAATGTTTTCCAATTAGGAGATGAGTTTGGCTTCTGGAATAGGAAAAGGCTAATAGTAGAAGTGGAAATTGGTAATTCATGGTTCCCAAGACTACTCTGAACATGATGCTAGGTGAATGCGAAGGCCACAAAGCAAGGAAAGATGAAGGAAAGTAATGGGAACAGGTAGCTTACCCTTGGCTTTAGGAAGAGTGCAGGGGCTGACATAGGTACAGGGTCTTAATTTGACTATTTTCCACATGAAGTTGCACAAAGTTAACCTAATAATTTAACAGTCATTTCTTCCATTCATAAAAATAACGTTGCTTATTTCATATTGAGGATTAAGGAGAGTATTTTTAAATTTCCAGCACATTATATGAACTGTATTTTTTTTTTTTTTTTGTATTTAGGACAGGGTCTACAGGGTCTCACTGTGTAGATAGGATTCATAGTGATCTTCCTCTTTACAGCCTCCCAAGTGCTGGGATTATAGGCACGTACCACTGCACCCAGTCTCAATGCATCTCAGGGCGCCCTGGGGGTGGGGCCAACACAGCAGACCCAGAGATCAAACTCCTGGCCCCCGCATCTGCCTAAGCAGGCACTTTAATCCACTGAGCTATTTGTCTGGCCCTTAAACCATAATATTAAATAAATGACAGCAGTAATTATCATTTTGTGACTTTGATAAGAATCATTTTATCTCAATAACAATTCAGTTAACTGTAAAGGTTAACCAAATACATTCAAATACAAACTATAAGAGACATTTTAGGGACAGGTAGATAGCTTGGCGGTTTAAGTGCCTGCTTGGCAAGTGTAAGAACCTTGGTTCGATCCCCAGTACCACATGCTGTGCTGGCCCTAAGCTGAACCAGACACTGAAACGAAGTGTGGTGGTGCATGTCTGTTTCCCAGCACTGGGGAGGCTGAGAGAGGAGGATCCCTATGAGTCTGAGCTGTGTAGCATGACCCTGTACCAAGTAAATAATTTTTTTTTCAGAACTGGGGATTGAACTCAGACCTTTGTGCTTGCCAGGGAAGCACTTATTCTACTGAACCATCTCACCAGCCCTAAATATATATTTTTTAAAGACATTTTATTGTTACCTTGAGTTTTACAACAATGATATAATGGAAAGATTTGTACTAGTGCAAGAGGGCTACTTGATAATATTTCTCAAGGAATACTTAAATATAAATAATACATGAACATTTTTAAAAAGTTAAAATTATACATAAAATTATGAAACAAAAATTAATTACATTTATAGCTATAAATTCACATTAAGAAGAAATATTCTGAATCAATAATCTAGTCATTTATTTAATGTTTTGGAAAAGAAGACCAAAATAAACTTAAGTAAAAAAAATAAATGTCAGAGATTAGAGTGAAAACTGTTGCAATAAAGAATATACAAACAACACAGAAAATCAACAAAATAAAATATTGATTCTTTGAAAGATTAACAAAATTGACAACCTTAGATTGACCAAGAAAAACACAGAGAACATTCAAAATACTAAAATCAGGAATGAAAAGAATCACTCATACTCCCAACATTGCAAAAGTAAAATGATAATCAAGAATCACTACAAACAATTATATGTCAATACATTAGATAAATAAATGGGAAAAATTCTTAGAATTTAGAAAATAATCTGAATAAATATAATAAAAAAGGAATAATCTGAGAACTAAAAACAAAGAAAACTTATGCCCAGATGGTCTCATGTTTGAATTCTATAAAGCATTTTCAGAGTGAGTATTGATTTTTCATAAACTCTTCAAAGGAACAGGTGAGTACATATTGCCTAAATCAGCATATAGGGTAACATTACACTGATACCAAAAGCAGAAAAATTATAGAAAAAATAAAGTGAAGGAAGAAAGAAAAAAGAGAGAAAGAGAAAGTGAAGGAGGGAGAGAAAGAAGGAAGAAAGGATGGATGAATGGATGGAGGGAGGGAAGGAGGGAGGGAAGGGAAAAAAAAGAAATCTGCAGGCCAACATTTCATACCAATGTTTTCAATTGGTTATGGGTTCTTGCTTCATGCACATAGAAATCACAAATTGGCAAAGGAGAGCTTTGCAGTTCATAGCACTGGGCTCTGAATAACAGCAGCTATGTGCTCTCTTTAGTGTTTGCAATTCACTTGGATCCAGTAACTACTGATAGGCTTTAGAAACTCTTCTGGCCACTAGTAATGGGAACCACTATGGATAGTAGTTTTCAACAATTCTCTGTTGCTTTGTTATGGTGCTGCTAACTATCTTCAGTGTTACAAGACCAACTGTTGGTAGCTTTCTGTACCAGTGGCTTTTTATGTTACCAGCTCTTACTGAAGCAGCTCAGCATGCTTTACTTGAGAAAGAAATTCTAAACAGAGAAAAGAATATCATCCAGAAGAGTCATACTATTAGAACTTATTCTGTAGCTCAAGGGGGAACAGTATGTGAACTGAACCTTTATAATCATGGGGAAGAAAAAAAAAACATGGTGAGATAGTTCAGCAGTCTAAAGAGGCTGATTTAGGCAAGCTTAGGCAAGCACATGGACCACAGTTCTATCCCTGGCACCACATGCCATGCCAACTCAAACTCCTCCCCCCCACGCACACACACAAAAGAGATTGCTTATAAAGGAAAAAAGTGGGTTTACCTCGGTGCAGTGTCAGGCTTTCTGTTTGGTCACAGTGGAGCAGGAATTTATAGACCTGATTGAGAAAGGCTGCAGAAAAGAGGATTATCCAGAAAGGTCCAAAGTGAAGTCAGCAAAATGGCCTTCAATATCATCTGAGCTAGGCATGCAGCTAAAGCTTGCTACAGACAAAGCAAGTGGCCATAAGGTGTCTATGGGGAGTTGCAAATTATTTGGTGTAGCTACAGAAAAAAAAAGAAGAATGTGTTTCTTGGGGAACATGATATTCTGCTATCTCAAGATTTCCAGATTTTCTTTACTTGCCCAGGCACATTTGTCCTAGCTTACATGCCATTCGTCATATAGATTCAAAGAAGACAAAGGAGGATAGGCATTCCATTTCTCTTCCTCCCTGGTTCATCAAGCTAAACCAATCACAAACTCACAAATAAACCTGAAATGTAATTGGAAACATGAGAATTTAGGGTTTCAAAAGCTTAATCTAAGGCTCACTAGAGCATTGTATCTCACTTTGAGTTTTGACTTGAGGTCATCATAACTTATTTTCCATACTAAGCTGATTTCTCCCTCTATTCAAGGTTGAATATGGTGAGATTTTTGGACTTATGTTTAAACCTAAGAAGTATATAATTCTTTATGCCTATTTTTAAAATATATTCTAATTTTTAAATGT
>NDGN011401119.1:0-10479 GCA_002564285.1 Tympanoctomys barrerae | reverse complement strand
ATATATATATATATATATATATATAGTTAAGATATACTACCAATTTCTCTTAGTTCATTGAAAAGAAATGTTTGTGCTAATATTATTTGGACAATTAAATGCCAATATTTTGTACTCTGAGAAACTAATTTAAAGATAATAATGCACAATATATTAAACATAGATAACCTCCTATTATCTTGTCCTCAAATTTTATTTTTTCTTTAATTTTCAAAAAATATTTTGTTTATCTATTTATTTGGTACAGGGTCTTGCTATGCAGCTCAGACTCAGTGATCCTTCTGTCTCAGCCTTTCCAGTGCTGGGATTACAGGCATGTACCACCACACTCAGTTTCAGTGGCTGTCATGGTATGCCAGGGTTCTCGGGCTGGCTCAGCATATGGTACAAGGGATCAAACCCAGGTCCTTGCGCTTGCCAGGCAGGCACTTAGACCACTGAGCTACCTCCCCAACCCTAATTTTTCTCTTTAAAAAACAAACAAACAAAAAAAGCCATCAACATTAGCATCTTCTCAAAAGCCCGGTTCCTGCTGTCTTCCCTGTGTACTCTGGGTCCCACATGAACCCCCTATGACTTAAGTTCCAATCCATACTCTGGCTGTCCACCCACCACACTCACACTCAGTTCTCACTGCCTGAGAGAGGCAGGAGACTCCTCCTCTCTCTTCCTGGCTCCTTGTGGCTTTCCTAAGCTCTGTTTCCTCTTGCCTGCCTACCATCACTCCCTGAACCCCAAGGCTCTGCCAATTCCAATCCTTCCTTCAGGGTCCTATGGCACCCACCCCCTCATGATCCTGCCTTTGGCCACTTGGGATATGCCATCTTTAAATCCAGAATCCATAGGACATTATCTTGATTTATAAAAATGAATTTTAAACAAATATATATCATACAGAAATTGTGTTAATAATGAACATTAGCTAATGTTCTTTAATTTATGTAAGGCTTATTTATCTCCTTGGCCTAATCACTTGCATCTTGGAGTGCACACCAAATCTTTCTCCTTTGAATCCTCCAAAGCAGCAAGTGTCTGCAAAGTGAAGGCCTTCATAGACCCCAATCTCATGATACCCCTATGGCCCCAAGACCCTCAGCAAGAGGTATTGGGGGAGGTGTTGTGCAGAAGTGAGAACCAGCCAGTTGATTTCCCCTGCAGGAGCTGGATCCTGAGAACCCAGACTCAAGGACCATCACTCAGATAATCCTCAGTGATGCCTGATTCAGAAGTTCTGTCTGCATTCAACTAGGAGAAAAAACAATATTTATTTCCCAAGAATGAGAATGTTAAAGAGGCAGCTCTCCCACCAATTAACTGTTTTTTGCAGCACAATAATAGGATTCAGGACAAAAACCTGAGAGTAGGTGAATAAAAATAGATGCAATATCAAGGAATGACACCATTTGACTGTTCAAGGCACTGACTCTAGAAAGAAAAGCAGGTGTTGGTAACACACAGAGAACCAGGCTGGGGGAAGACAGCCTAGACTATAGTGTGTGTGTGTGTGTGTGTGTGTGTGTGTGTGTAGCAGTTTGTGTAGCTCTAGAAATATAATCACAAAACTATAACAATAGTTATCAGGCCAAGCACATTACCAACAGTATACCCTCCTCAACCCCTATCCCCATTCTCTTTCCCTTTTTGTTTTTTTTTCTTTCTGTAAGACTGGGGATTTAATTCAGGGCCTTCACTTTACAGCTGCATCCCCAGCCCTGTTTTATAATTGATTTTGAGTCAGGGTCTCACTAAGTTGTTTAGGCTGGATTTAACCCTGTAATCCTTCTGCCTCAGGCTCTCCAAGGGCTGGGATTACAACTGTGAACCATTATACATGCTTTTTTTGTTTTTGTGGTGCTTGGGATCAAATTCAGGGACGCATGTAGGAAGGTCAAGTATTCCACCACTAAGCTCACTCCTGCCCTTTAATAGTTTATCTTTTAATCCTTACCACAATGTGTGAGGTGGATACAATTGTCATTCCTGTTTTAGAGATGGTAAAATGAGACATAGAGAAGTTAATAATTTTTCAAGACCTGAAGCTACTTAACACTCAGGAATTCCACCCAGGTGTGACTCAGTAAGGCCTAAGACTCCAAGGTGCATTCTCAGCCTTTCTGAACCTGACAGTACCCATGCCAACAGCCCTGCACGGGAACCAGTGAATCCATAGCAGAGTAGCTTGTGGGTAGGGCCAGCAGGTCCCCACTCAGCCTCGAGCACAATGTGCAGGCCAGCATAGGTCTCTAGATGGAATCACCTACTTCTAGACCTTCTGCTCACTGAGGATAACATCAAGACCCAAAGAAGTGACTAGCTAGCATCACCTAGTCATCTAGGTCATTACAGGTGAATTCACTTGCTAAGTTTTGTCATTTATTTTGGTCTTATATAGACACAGAGCCCCAGTGACATAGCAGAAGCCTCAGGATATCTCAGAGACAGTGATGTCACTCCACTGCCTACTCCACATCCCTTGATTTCACTCTTCAGTATATTTACTACGGTCTTATTTCAAGCCTAGTATCCTGTGAGGGTAAAGAGAGAGAATAAAAACTCAGACTATAGGTCTTTGTACTCAGGATTTGAAGAATAATGCAGCTGAGTTATAAAGGGGTCACCTTTATACACATAGCCAAGCACAGCTTCATTCCACAAGGACTCATTGAGTATCTCTGCAGGGCTGGGGAATATTCAAGCTGCAGGGATGACTGCCCTAGTTGGCATACAAGACTCATCTTTACTATATTCTTCTTCTGATTTCTTCAAGCCACCTGTCTAGTTCGACTATGCCAGGTTCAATGCCCAGTACACCCAGGAACGCCCTATGTAATCAGGAAGGAAGAGAATCAAAAGAATCCAGTATGTGTCCATCCTTATCTGAGGGCTTGGATTAACTCAGTGATAGAGTGTTTGACTGCATGCATGAGGCCCTGAGTTCTATCCCCAGGACTAGAAAAAAAAATCTGAGTGAGTGTCAACCAGAAAAGCAGTAACATCAAAATGCTACCTGTCCAGGGGTGGGGAATGTATGACACACATGCTGTGATGGGTTGTTTGTTTCACTAAAAGCTCTAAAATGTTCACCATCCCTGACAGACTACCTCTGGCAAAGTTGCTGATGCTCTCCAAGTTCCTTCTGTTCCCTCCAGAAGTTGCAGAAAGACTGTGATGTAGGAGGAGAGTCGGAGACCCAAAGGAGCCCTGGTCCTGCATGCATGAGTTTCTGTCAGGCTTCTTTCCAACTCAAGTTGGGTCACAAAGCCATCGAACCCTGGACTGGCACCACAAAGGCACTGGCACACCCCTCTGTGCACCCCACAGTGGCTGTGCTCCTGTCTATTCATTTCTCATCTTATGTTTTACTTTATCTGATTTCAGATGCATGCCTGTGTGTGCATGTGTGTGTGCTGGGGGTAAACAGCCACAGCCTACATGTTTTTATGACTCACATCCCTGCCGCCTGATTCATGTGATAGCCCTAAACGTTCTTTCAAATTAAAGTCTACTCCTAGAAAGTAATCAGTATGTTTTACATACATGAATTCACTTGTTCCTTCCCAGAACCCCATGAAGCAGGTATCTTTACTACTGTCTCTCGAAGTCACAGACAAATTTAAGTTACTTGCCCAAAGTCACACATCTAGTAAGAGGCTTGACCAGGATTTGAGTCCACATGGTATACCTGCAGGTCCTTCTCTTAACCACATGCTATCATTTTCACTTGATAGCTGCTCAAGATTCCTCTCAAATTTAGTTCTGGCTAGAGGAAGCTGCTTCAGAGGCCACATGCACTTCAGACGGAAGGAAACGGAAGAGAAGAGAGGGGAAGGAATTTCCTCCTGGACCGCATTACTAGGGTTGGTCCAAAAAAAAGGGTGAGTCCTCGATACCTGAGACACCAGTCTATTATTAAACTCCCACTTCCTGTGTGGGGACACCAGATAGCATGTGGATAGGCAGAGTGCTTCAGTGTCCTGGGAGGGAGACACCGTAAGTTTCATACTACATGTCAGCAGGCTGTAACATGGGAGCAGCTTTCAAACCCCCAGAGGCCACCACAGGATGAGGGTCCTAGGGAGGCGGTGGTCCGAGCCATCCAAGTGCAAATCATGGCTTACTTTCTCAAAGTCTTTGGGATACAGTTCCCATCTACAAGGATGAATGGAAGTTAAGCTAGTATAAGCAGTCTGTAAAGAGATGCAAGCTGATCTTTCTTTCCGGGGCAGTCTTGTTTGGGCAGAACACATCTTCGTGGACACATCTATTGTCAGAACTCATAGGCAGTCTTGAAGGACTTCTGAGGGGGCACTGTGGCCCAGCCAGACGACCAGGCCAGACAAGTGGCCCTCCAGAGGTGGAACTGGCCTCTGGCTGAGCGATTGGGCAGGCGCCCGCCCTGTTTCCAGCTCAGGACCTGGGTCTGTCCCTCCAGGCTCTGTCACAGAAGCTGGCTCCAGCCATGGCATCTGCGTGGCCCTGGCCCTTCTCTTTATCACACAGGGACTGAAGGGACCCCTGGGCCTCGCGTGTGGTGTTTCCACTAGGTTTCATGTCAGAAACTTGGGCTATTACAGCTTTCCAAACTATCGGAGTCCCAGTACCCCAATCAGACTACCATAGGCAAAGATATTAACGATCAAATCATTCGTCAATGATGACACAGAGGTGTGGCAGGAGTCCTGGATTCCCTTCCAAGCCCAACACAGCTTCCGTGCCTTAGGGGCTGGGGGCTTTAGGGCTAGGTGCCGAGTCAAGGGGCCTGGTTTGGGGACCTGTATGTGACTCCTGCTCTGACTCTTGGCACCCTGGCCTCCTCCCCAGCTCTCAGCCTCCATATCCCCGGTCGCTGACACGGGGATAATACGCAGCACACGATCTGCGTGCCTCCTCCTCTCCATCCATTCTCGCTGCCCAGACGCCTCGCCCTTCCGAAGGTAGGGAAAGGCTGGTGCCGCCGCATCCCCTGCGCCCAGCCGGACCAGGACGCTCCCTTCAGGGCAGCCCCGCGGTGACTCGGCTCTGGGCACCACCTCACCACTCGCCCGCTGCGGTTGGGTCGCGCGCCGCCGCCTCCAGGCCAGAGGAATTTTCCTCATATCGGCTCAGCCGAGGAAGGGTGGCCGGGCTAGTGTCCCTGCACCGCCAGCCAAGTTGGCTACACCGCGGGGCGGCCCCGAGCCCGCGCCCCAGCCCCGCCCGCGCCCTGGCCACGGCCCCCGCCCAGCCTGGCGGCACTCACCGCGGGGTCCGCGCCTGGCCGGCCCTGCCGCGCTGCCATCGCCTCGCCCGCCGATCAGCTCCCCTCCCCCGTTATCTGCCGGGCGACGCGGGGAGCGCCGGTGAGTTACGCGGCATCTGGCTAAAAATACAGGCACCCTCCACTCGGCCAGCCAGCCCGACCCTGCGCCGGCCGGCCTCTCGCCGCTAGTGGGACCTCGTCCCGCTCTCCCCGCAGTCAAGTCCGGTGGGAAAGTTAATGTGAGCGTCCCCGGAGAGCAGCACTTGCTGCCAAGCCCTCGGGCGGCGGCGGGGCGCCGAGCTTCAGGTGCCACGGGGTGCTGCAGAAGGGGGCGCACAAGTCCAATGGAGGCGCTGAGCTCCAAGCTGAGCGCCTGCCCTGCCTGCCACCCTAACTGCCTAGCATGGGTCCCCGGGGCCGACAGCGGCTGGGGTGAGCTCACAGAGTCTATTTATGCCCATAACTAATTTACATGTTTTGAGCTCTTCCATTATGGCCTTGAATACCAGTCCATTAACCTCTTCCAAATTCTCAAGAGGGAACCAAGACCCGGAGGTGGATCTCTTCCCACTTGCTCTCAGTTCCAGTGTTTGTGAAACGTCACCAGTGCAGGCCCTGGACTTCGCTCCAGTTTCCTGCTTTAGGACCACCTTGCCTTATGAGGTCGTTGGTTCAGGGACTACAGTCAAAAGCTTGCCAAGGCTGACAAAATCGTAGGCTTGTTCCTCACCGAAGTTTGAAGCCATGAGCCTGACACCATTCCTTCTTCAAGCAACAGTTTTGATGCAGACGAAGTACCCCTTTCCCGCCCAGCACCCTGACGTGGCTCAGCAGGGCTGTAGGAGGTAAGGGACCTGGGCCTGCAGTACCTTAGCTGAATGACACCTCAGTTCACTCTCACTACCACCCTGAGGTAGACAGGGCTGGCTGTGGAGGTGTATGAATAAAGAAACAGCCCCAAGAGGCTAGGAGTCAGGGCCAACGACACCAGTAAACATTAGGTCCAGCTGGCCCAAAGCCAGCCTGACCCACAGTCCTTCCCCTGGCACTGGTGAGATTCCTAACAAGGATGTACTCAGTGCCAGGAAGAGATAATGTGAAGGATGTCCCTGAGGGTTAGAAAAACTATGAGGCTGTTATAGAGCAAGGTGTTCCTCAAAACCATAGAAAGTCCCAAGGAAGAGCAACGTGTAGATCCAGAAACGGCCAAGCATTGCCAGAAAGATGAATGCTGGAGTGTCCTAGCTCCTCTTCATGTTAGGATAGCAACCACAGACTTCCCCAGGCCATCAAAGGAAACTGAACTTGAAGACAGACATACTCTGGAAGGCCCCGGGAAATGTCTGGGCTTCTGTACCTGGCACTGTGTGGGCCTGGAGTGGCAAGTTAGTCATCACATCATCTCTTCAGCCCCACCACACATTACTCAATATGGTGGCCCTAGAGGTCTCTCAGCCCAGCCCTGTTAGAACTGCCTCCCAGACCCATTAGACTTCTCCACACAGGCAGCTGCAGGATAAATGATGGTTACCGGAACAGCCTGATTACAGCCTAGCAGCATATCTCAAGGGATTCGAAAGTACTCTTGGAACATTAATATTTAGAGAGAGAAAAAAATGTCTTTTGCAAATGGGAAATGAATGGTGTGATGACACTTTCAAAAACATGCATACAATTGATTCCCAATGAACTAACAAATAGAATATTTAAAGATGTTTGAGATATAATTAACACATTAATAACTGCATGTTTAAAATGCACAATTTGGGAAGGGTTGGCATATGTATACCTCCAGGAAACCATCACCACAATCAAGCTAATGAACATGTCAGTCATCTCCAAAGTTTCCCGCGCCTTTTGGTAATAATCCCTGCCTCCTGCCATCTGGTCCATGTCCCTTAGTATGGTCATTCTTAATTTAGATATTCTAACAGATTATGTAGTAGTATCTCATTGTGACTTTAATTTGCCTTTCCTTAATTATTAATAACTTCTTTTCAGGTGCTCATTTAGCATCCATTTACTTTCTTGGGTGACAGATCTGTTTGTATCTTTTGTTATTTTTAAATTGGATTGTTTTCTTCCCAGTGAGTTTTGAGAGCTCCTTATATACACAATATCTGTCTCCAAGATGCAGTGGATTGAACTCTTATGAGGGAAATATGCACAGCTCGTAATGCTCACCCAGTATTTTTATATTATACAATGGTATGGGTTACATAAAATCATGAAGGAAAAGATAAGACAGTCCAAGTAGACTAGAAATGGAAGGCAACCCATGCCCCTGTGAACGTAGTGGAAGGTGCTGAGGTATCAGCAAAGGACATTCATACAGGGGACTGCCAAGAATCCTTGACATTACCCACAACCTCAGTAGACTCTCGAGGGCTTGAAACTTAGAAATGTGAAGAGTCAAGCAAAGGCCAAAAGGAGAAGAAAACATACAACTGCAGACATGGTGCTCAGTGGGACATGAGGTCAAGGAACTGAGAAGCTGATGCTAAGGAAGGGGGGCAAGGCAGGCAGCCCTTAGCCTCTCCCCTCCTCAAACTCAAGAGTGGATCCAAGTTCATGGTGCAGTTCCCAGGAGCAGCAGCCCAACACTGTGGCTAAGTCAGAAGCTTCTCATGGAAAAGCTGAGTCTTCCAGTTCTTTGCCCTATCCCTCGGCCTCACTCTCCCCTCTTATACGCTGTATGATGAGTGGGGTGCTGCCTGATGTTTGGGGGTGACAAATCATCACTTCTATGAGTCCAGGGAAAACTTTACATTTTCAAATTACATCGAGCAGAAAGATTTAAATTGGACAGAAAGGGCCTTCAAGCTGAGGGGAGGCAGTATATGGCTTAAGAGATCTCATGATTCAGAAAGAGTTCCTTTGGGATAGCAGAGGAATAAAACTCCTCATCAATGTGGCAAATGGAAGCCCTGCGGATTGAGAAAGAGAAACCATCCCTTCTGTACAGCACCTGCCCCTCCCCATCTTGGCCCTCCTCCATCACACCCTCAAGGCACCAGTAACCATCTTGCTCCTTCTCCAGCTCCAGGTTTTTTCAGCAGCAATGCTGTAAATTTCCATGCAGGTATTTAGTGTGCCAGGGGGTCTACCAGTGGGAGTCACCAATGTTACACTAAATTCACAGATCTGAATTGAGGGACTAAATCAAAGACTTCAGGCTGTCAGCAGAGTCTGGGCCACTTGTCCTACCTCACAGCTTCATGGGCTCTGCAGGTTTTTTTTTTTTTTTTTTTTTAACTACTTGCTAAATCCTTTTCTAGCGGAGTCTCTGCAGTCCCTCAGCACACAGGCGTGATGAAGCACAGAAGGCTTCAGCAGTGGAGCTGTAGCCTCTAACCACATTAAAACAAGTCAGGAAGGGACCATGTTGGGAGAAGATTGAAATGAAATCTACTGGGCAGCACCTAAAGGACCTTGCCTGCTTCAGTGTGCCAAGGCATGCTGTCTCCAAGATACAGGAATCTGGAGACTCTCAGTGATTCTTTAGCTCTCCCAGAAACTGGGAGAACACATTTGGTTTTTTATATTTTTGCTCAAAGAACTCCAAGTGAGTGTGGATCAGATGACTCTGCCCCTGAGATGCTTTGGGGACAGGGACCAGGCTGGAAGAATGCCAGTCTGGATGTAGGAAGGTTCTTTTCCCAAAGGACATAAAAGCTGAGACCCAGGGAAGGCCAGGAGTTCCAGAGGTCCTATAGCAATGACTGTCCCATTGTAACCCACTTATGGAATCAGCTGAATCAGGGATTGACTCACAACGGCGAACACTATTTGCTTTTCTAAACAACTTTGTTAAATACTCAGTGTTAGCAAGTCTTGCTGGAGCATGAGCATGTCTTGACTTGTGTGTCTTGGCTTCAATATCCATAAGATGAAAACAACTTTCCCTACCTCTCCAGGTATTGCAACAGCGGAATGCCAAGTGCCCAGAGTGGCTCTGGCACAGAAGAGGGGAATCAGCAGTGGCAGTCAACACTTGCCTCTCCTTTCCTGTCCTCTTCCCAAGGAAATATGTGTTCAACTCCCTCCCCAGGTGACAGGATATGATTAACCATACTGTATCTACCTTGGAAACTTAGGGCATCATTGCTGTTCATCAACGACCTAAGGCCCATGATAGAGAAGAGTACCCTAAGAGTCATCAAAGTACTAGCACAACTAGATCTTTTGGGTCTTTCAGTTTCTGTTCCCTTGGGCAGAAGAAATGCTTCTGACATGTGTGTCCAGTTGAAGCTGTGTCCCCAAGCTCATGTCTTGTACAGTACGATGTGCTCCTGCCCTTTCTTCTATCTACTCTGGCCCTCACCCACCAGGAGTTGCCCCACCCCTGAGGCTGTGGACACCCCTGATAAGGGCAGCTCCCAGGAGCCCCACCCTCCCTGAGAAAGGCGGGATGTTTATCACCATAACCAGCCTGGGGTGCACGCAAAGGACTGACTGGAAGATGTCACTTTTCAGTGTCCACGATCATACTTTCCTTTTCCACCTTCCTGATCAATCAAGAAGGGCCTTTATAGCATGTCCTATCTAAAATAACATTGAGAGGCTGGGGGTGCAGATCAGTGAGAGAGTGTGCACTTAGCATGTGGGGGGCGGCCCAGGTTCCATCCCTGACACCAAAAATAAAGAAACAAATGCTACACTGAACAGAATAAGAAATATAGTCTGGCTCCCTTAAAACTTTGCCACTCCTTTTTAACATTGATAAGAGAAAGAAGAGAATGAATAACAGACAGTTTGGATTGTTTCCCTACTTCCCTTTGTATGGTGAGCGCTTATGACCAATTAGGTAATGTTGGGCATCCAGCTGTCCTGGATGGAGAAATGGCAAGTGTAGGGTCTATTTAGGGAGTGACCAGGCCGGGTGTCAGGCCCACAGTGCTGGCGCACATCTCTACCATGTTCCTTTTAAGAGGGTTGGCAGCCCTGGAGTCTATTTTTAAACCCATGAGGAAGGCAGTTCATAGATCCCAGAAAGGGCCAACATGGAACCGGAGATTACTGGTGCAGGGGGAGGGAGCACAGCTGAATCTCAAATTTTCTCTTCATGTACATACAGGGTTCCCCTCCCTGTATGCCTAGGGTCAGATATTGACTATCCTTCCAAAGTTATTCCTTGAGTTACAGGCCTACAGTACACAGTACTCACAGTACTCGTGAGTCCACGAGTTGGCAAAAAAAATTTTCCATGCCAGATCTGTTTTTCAGTATTTGTTGTTGTT
>NDGN011401111.1:0-10219 GCA_002564285.1 Tympanoctomys barrerae | reverse complement strand
TCTGCTCCTGAATCAGCTGGGTGGGTCTTGCCTCTAGCCTCTTTGCAGGGAGTTCTGCTGAATAGTTCTGTGCTGGGCCTGCGCTCCGGGTCTATTCAGGATCCCTCCGGGCCCCGGGTCGTCACACTCACTCGCCGGACCTGCGCTCTGGATGACATAAATTTTTAAACTTTATCTTATACTGGTTTGTCTAGATATACAATTGTTTTTTATATGCTAGTCTGTATCAGAAGCATTCTTATATGTTCCTAGTCTACTCTGGCTGCCATAACAAAATACCACATACTGGGAGGCTTGGCCAACACAAACTTGTATTCTTAGGTTCTCAAAGCTGGGGAATCTGAGATCAGGGTACCAGTGCCTTGTGGTTCTGGTGAGACCTCCCCTCCAGCTTGAAGATGGCAGTCTTCTTGGTGTGCACTTGCATGGCTTTTCCTTGGCATGTGCATATGGAGAAAGCTGGGGAAAGGGGGAGATCTCTCCTTATGAAGATTATTCATGCTGTTATGAGTGACTCACCTTCATTACATAGTCACCTCCCAAGTGTCCCCCTCTAAATATTACTGTGTTGGGAGTTAGCCCTTTAGCATAGAATTTAAGGGGAGAAACATTTATTATACAAAACTAAAATAACTAATTCTGAGTTTATCTTAGCAATTTTAATAGTTCATGCTCTTTATATTTCCCAGGCATACAATCATGTCTTCTTCAAATAATGGTAGTTTTATTTCTTTTTTAATTCTTATGTCATTTGTTTTCTTTTTTATTGCATTGGCTAGAGTTTCAGGTACTGTGATAGATAAAACATAGGCTAGTAGGCATCCTGTTTCTTTTTTATCTTGGTAGTAGAAGAGGGGAAGATTGTATCTGACCTTAAATATGATGTATTTGGTAATGTTTTGTGTTTTGGGGGGAAGGTAGAGAACCTTTATTGGATTAAAAGAGAGTCTATTTTGCTAAAACATTTTTTTCATGAATAGATACTTTTATTACTAGTATTGGCATGATCAGATGATTTTTTGTTTCTTATTGATGAATGCAGTGGACATTAATAGTAAACATAGAATATTACAACATTAGTAAATATAAACCTTAGAGAATCTTTAATTGTATGATGATTTTTTATTATTTATAGTAGATACACAATGCAATCCTGGCAGATATAGCTATACCTAGCAAGTAGTTTAGTAGGAATAAATAAATGAACACAAGAATGGTTTAGAAAGAACAAGTGACTTAGAATTTAAGCTTAAATAAAAAATTAATATATAACCAAAAACCTTTATGCGTCAAAGGTTAACAAAAATGTTTCTTTTATTTTAAATAGACTTTTAAGAAACTGTAATATTCTTCTAATACAGTTCATTCTATTCAAAGGTGTGCTGTACTATTATGTTAATATAGTCCTAGAACTTTCCTTTGTCTCTTTCAGTCATGTGTTATATGTAATTAAGGCTTGGGCACATAGGAATATTCATCAAGTTTTTCTCATTCCTAAGAATAGTGAAAATTTACAGAAAGTACCTTCTGTAGCAAATTTGTGTTTCATATCATTGCATATATACATTTTAAGGTGAGGGGGTAGGTAAGTGGCAATAGATGGATGAATAAATGAGTGACGTAACAGGTAAGTCACAAAAATTTGCCATAAGTTTTTCATCCAGGTGAAATAAACCATCACAGATGGTTTCTTATGGGTGACCTCTTTGGCTTGTTCTCATGGGACTTTCTTTCATAGCAGGGATTCCTTTGGTGCAGTTGGGGAAAAGAAGAGTCAAGAGCACTACACAAAAATCAAAACCATGCTTTATCATTGTCAAATTCAGAGCATCTCAACATATACCCCCGCATTTCACATTGTGCTTTACCCTTAACAGGAACAAGTAATAAGGCAGAATAGTACTTGAACCTCTCAATGAAGAGTTTATAATGTGTTGAATAAGGGCTACACAGCTACCAATATATTTATTTGTCCATGTGACACCATAAAAGACACTTTAAAAAAAATTTTTTTAAAAGACACTTAAGAAATACGATTCATTTTGAGTCAGAATTGTGCCTTTCTCTTATAAATTAGAAGAAAGGTTCTTAAAACCAGAAGTGGGATTAGAAAACAAATATTATTCCACATGAGTATGTTCTTGAACAAACTAGTTTTTGGAAAGATTATAAATAGAAGCTGAATCTCTGGAGATCAGTCCCATTAATACTACTGTGCCAGTGTAGCCCAGGGCGTACATGTACCTGAGTTTACAGGTATTACTGACCTAAATTATAGACGTAGGTTTGAGACTATTGTGTTCAAGCATATACACATCTCAAACTTTTGCTCTGACTCTTGATAAATTTAAGACAAATGAAATTTATGCCACGGTTTGTATAGCTGAGTCCCAAAATACATTGGTTCCAAGGCATCTAATAGATCAAGTACATAAGTAACTCTAAAGGTAGTTTAGGTAAAACTCTTCTTTATTTTTATAAATGGACAGTGATTTTTTGAAAAACTAAAGTTTTTTTCTATCTGTAAGTGTTGAAGAGGCTAAAGAGCACAAGTATTTATCCTTTCACTTATTTATTCTTTTAACATGCATTTCTTGAGGTACCTATTAACTTGCTTACACTTGGCTATGCAGTAGAGATGTGTGAACTACACTGTTTTGCTCCGTGTCATAAAATGGCAAGTCGTGGAAAACAAGTAAACTATAGTAATTGCACTGTAATTACCAATTACTATAAGTGCTAAGAGGAAAATAAACAGGGTAAGGAAGCAAGTAAGTGGGCAGGTCGCTTCAGATTGGGTGCTAGTGAAGACCATAGGAAGAGGTAATGTGCGTGTTTATGATTTCTGTGGTGCCACCCAGCAATAAAAGTTGAACTCTCTGCATAGGGTACTGCTTACTGTGAAGGGTCTAGCAGCATTCTGGAATGCTTCCTCTTTTACCCAATGTGTAACTTCTATTCTTTTCCCATTTTACAGATGAGGAAACTAAGGTGCAGACTTCAGTAACTTCCCAAACACAATTAGCTAACTACATAAGTGGTGGAATGAGAATCCAAAACCAAATGGCCTGGCTCCAGACCATCATATTCATTTTCATTTTGGTGAAATAGCCCAGGATAGAATCAAGCAGATGATACCTAGCGTGTTTTTACCATTTGTTTTCTGTTAAGTAATTAACATTTGCCTCTATTTTATTTTGAAATTTTCATTATTATTTTTCAGCTAAATACAAACCACCTTAAAAAGAAAAGGAAAATGGTAGCAAATTCTTAGTTTAGGATCAAATTTAAAAATGGTAGGGCCGGGAAGATGGCTCAGTAGAATAAGCACTTCCCTAGCAAGTGCAAGGGTCTGAGTTCAATCCCCAGTTCTGCCAAAAAAAAAAAAAAAAAAGAGCGAGAGAGAAATGGTAAGAATCTTTTAATGTGATGTCAGTTAATTTGAGCCCTTTTGTCTGTTTATGAAGGCCTGTATTCACTTACTCAGAAAGACATTGTCTTGATCCATTTGGGCTGCTGTATCACAACACCATAGGCTGAGTAGATTAGAAGCATAGAAATTTACTTCTCATTTGGATGCTTGTGAGCCCAAAGTCAGGGTGCTAGCAGATCCTTAGTCTGGTAAGGGCCCACTTTCTGGTTCATGGATGGTGCTGCCTTGCATAGCAAGGCAGTTCTCTGGACTCTTTTGTAAGGGCACCAAACCCAACATGAGGACTCTTATCTCCAACCCAAGACCCCACATCCTAACACCATCACTTTGGTAATTAGGTTCCATCACTTCCTCCCTCCCTCCCTCCCTCCCTGAGCTGGACATGAGTCTAGCACCTTTATACTTAGGTACATCCCCAGCCCATTTTTAGCTTTTATTCTGAAATAGTGTCCCTAAATAGCTAAATTGTTCAGGCTGGTCTCAAATTGTGAGCCTTCTGCCTTAGGCTCCCAGAGTGTAGGGTTACAAGTGGGCGCCATTACACCTGGGTTGGTGATTAGGTTTCAGGATATGAATTTGAGAAGACTTGAGCAGGAAACACACAGACATTTAGACTATAATAGAGTAATACAATAAATATGAAGAAAGGTATACTTATATCATTTGGAATAAATGAAAATTAGGAACTTTACTAGTCTAAATCTGAAAACAGATATACTGATATTACCATGGATACCCATGGATGTATTTGATGTTTGTGATAGGATGACTTTTTTCTAGTTTATACATAATGAATTTCACTTAAAACTTCCCATAACTCTGTAACAACCCTGTGTTGTAATAGGGGAAGAAACCCACTTTTACCTTTTTTTTTTTTTTAACTTTTACCTTTTTAAAGTGAGAAAAAGCCAGGACTTCATACTCTCATATATGCAGTTTGAGTTACGCTAACTAGCAGGTAATCTTGGATCGTGGACTCACATCCTTTCTTAGAAATCATATCTTTAATTATAATTGCAGAAGCAAGAGTCTATATAAGCCCAGCTGTGCAAGTTAGCCTGCAAATTAACTTACTTTGGCAAAAGCAAAGTGTGCTTTTACTGTTCTTCAAAATATTTATCCAGATGGATCTAGAAGAAAATTATGGCATATAATGTTTTAAGTACTGATGATGTTTTTGTCTTGTTTGGGGGGGCATTTTTGAGGTATTTTACTATAGCTAAATGAGTTAGTTGCGTTTTAACACATTGAAAAACATTTCATTGTAACTCACTGAAGCAAATTTCAAGTGAATAAGGGATATGGTTTTAATGGGACTGTGCCGTAGTTAATATTCTAATCACTACATAAATAAGAGATGTCAGGAAGAGAGCAATACCATGATAATGTACTGGAAAGGAGCAATATCTGTATCAGCAAAAGTAGTAGAAGAAAAATAATAGGAAGTGACCTATATTTTACAAAAGAAGAGGTACCTTTTGAATGTGTTTAAGTACAGATGAAAGACAAAGAAAATAGACTAGAGATAAAAATAGTCATATGATGTAAAAGTCTGTCTACCAGAGCTTAACCAAAACAATGGAGAATAGCACAAGGTAGGCTAAATGTTGAATGTAGTAGCTACTGAGTAATAATCAAAGGAAAGGGAGATGGAGAAACAGACTTTGGCAAAAGGTTGAAAGAAGGGGCAAAAGTACACTTTAGGTTCACTCAAATAAGGGTAAAATAATAAAGGAAAGTAATACCAAATAAATGCTGTTGAAGCATAATGAATATAGATCCTAATGTTATGCACATTGCTTAGCAACAAGCAATTTACAAAAATGAAAAAGGAAGTACAAAAAGCAATTAAAGGAAGAAAGAGACATATGTCTTGTAATTAGATACAAGGTGAAAATGAGAGCAGGCAAGATGGAAAGTAAATTTAGACCTCAAAGAAGTTTAAGATAAATAGTCACATTTATTGTTGTTGCTTGGGTTAGTTTTTTAAAAGTTAGACTCAGAATTGTAATCAGTTCCCCCAAGTGAAGATATTGATTTGCAATGTAAAATTTATTCCATACCCTTCATATGAAGCAGTGAAAATATATGTAGATATTCATGTGATTTAATATTTTAAATATAAACATGTTTTAAAATAGTATGAAAAGAACAAATCTGTGAAAATGATCAAAACATGTTAGGAAGGCACTTGGCAACGATTTTCATCTTTTGCCTTCTTATTTTATATTTGAATTGTTGTTTTATGTATGCATCTAATACCTTATTTTAAATATTAGAAAAGTGGTTAGTATTCAACCTGTTTGTAAAGTTCAAAAGTACCCTTATATAAGTAATACCTTCTAAAGGCCAGTAGATGCATTTAAAAATAAGTAAATTAATTCATTCCATATTTTAGCACTTAGAATGCGTTTTCAGTATATGGATTTAGATTTGACCTTGTAAAAACTGAAAGTAATACATATCCCATATGCCACAATTACCACAGGGTTCCTCTAATGAACGGATTACTATCACAAACATTCCTCAGACTCATCTTTGATTATATCCCACCTGTAAACTGGACCTTTTCTCCTGATGATGTCTTTTAAGGTAGTAGTATCTCAAGTCTTTCCCCCACCCACTTAAGTAAGCAAGCCATATTCCATACTTTTGGAGAAAAAGTACAGATTTAATAACAAACAGGAACAACTCCATGAGAGTGGTACTACTCATGCTCTTATTAACAGGCATTTATTGACTTTAGATGCTTAAGAGTTGTTACTCCTGATGCATCTTAGCAGAGCTTTCTGCCAAAGAGAGTTCCTGCTGCTCAGTATTAGGAGGCTGAAGATGGTAAATTACAGTGCATAAACTAGACGCTGGTTAGTATCACAGTTGAGATTGTTGGCTTTCAACATAGTTATCCAATGCCTTATATGAAAGGGTTGAAGAGGTTGTACTTAGAATTTACCCATTGCTAAAACTGAATGCTTTTAATTAAAGTAGAAGACAAAAAAACTTGCCACACCCTTTCAAGGAGTAAAATGTTATATTTCATTGAGTTTGGGGCACTATTGATTCTGGTATCACCAGCATATTATATGCCACTATGACAGAAAATATTGTGCCTATTAAACTATAATGCACAGCTTGTGATATACATTCTAAGTTTAGGCATTTTTATGTTGTGACCAAAGGTGTCTGAGAATTCAATGAGATAAGGTACAGTATTGTGAGCTGTCTTCAAATATCATCTACCAGTAGCAGTGCCATGCAGTCTACTTTATTCTGCCTTTAAACATATTCTTGCCCAATTACCCTGTTTCCCTGCATTTAACCTTGACTTTGTTCAAAAATACCTTGGTCATCTACTCCAGAGTTGCTCCACCTCTTATAGGGACACTGATCAGGTTGGGTTAGCGCTTACCCAGATGACTTCATCTTAACGTCATTACCTCTTTAAAGACTGTCTCCAAATACAGTCGTATCCTAAGGAGCTGAAGGGTAGGAATTTGGAGGAGACTTAGTTTCAGTCAGCTCCATACTAGCCTATTGCTTACTCTCCTAACTTGTCTACCTGTTCCCAGGATCGTGTATAGAGGCATTCTCACATGCCCTTCATATCGCCATTTGAGAGATTATTCTGGGCTCAGATGAGCACATTACTTTCCCTGCTGAAAATTCTTTATAGTTCCCAGTCATGTGGAGTGTAGCATCTAGATTCCTTCAGGGGGCACTCTTTTATGATATACTCCAGCCACCCTCCTCCTTACACTGCACGCCAGCCTTTCTGAAATATTTAAAGTTCCCAAAGGTTTTGAACCTGCACCTGTCTCCCTTTGTGCACACATAGCGTTATCAACACTGCCTCTGTCTCATCAGCTGTAGCTCGTTTAAAACTCAATGTAGGGAGTACTTTTTGCAGGACTCTTGCCACTTAATGGGCAGGAAGAAATACAGCGAACAGCAATCGTACAAATTGAGGGAAGCTGTTAGATTAGTATATGAAAAGACATCCTTTTCATGGAAAAGACTACAGTGAAAAAGAATAGAGTTCTATAAATGAAGCTTATTATTATAAACTTCTTGTGTGGAGCCCCAACAGTTTGTTAAAGGGACAGATTTCTAAATTTAAGTCTTCCTTCTCATTATTTACTCAGCTATCAGCTCAGGGCCCACCTCATCACATTTAATCACTTCCTCGCACCTTCCTAGCATTCCAGATCCGGGGCTTTGTCCCTAGAGCTGCAGTGCAATCCTGAGCCCACCCTCATAGCAGTCTCTATTCTTGTGCCCCAGGCACAGCAATGCAGCTCTTCCCAGCTTTTCTGAAAACACGAGCACAAATTGTAAGACATGCAGGGCGAATTTGGAGCTGTCAGTACATTAGCAGTGATGAGGGAAATCTCGTGGGTTGGGGGAATGGTGTAAACCGCAAGATAGTATCAAGAAGATGGCAGTACCTTAGTAATGCAGGGAATACGATGGACTTAAGGAAAAGGTAGAAATTATAAGGTAACGTACAGAAAAGGTTGGTCCATTAGTAACATGGGGAAGCTGACTATTTGGGACACTTGCTTCATTCTTCCTGGAATGAGGTGAACTTATCTTTACAGTAAAGATACTTCAGTACTATTACTGGTATAATTTTTATTACTTTTATAGCTCTAACTCACTACATATCTTTTTAAATAAACATTAAATTTCTAGCTAATGTTATAGAACAAAATTGTTATTCTTGATTAATGCAAAAAAAATAAGTGGGGAAAATTCCTTCAGAACCTCTGAATCCCTGAACTAGCAAATGTTATATGTGTTAATTAATAAATATGCATCTTTTGGGGACCCATTTGCTACACACAGAAACATATTCCTTGCAAGAAGCTCTGTAACCATGACTGTATGACTGTTCTGTGTATGATCAACATAGAATTCAAAGACTTGTGCAGTTTTTTAAAAAAATAGTATTAAAACTTTAAATATAACATGGGGAGACTATAGGCTATAAGCTTGTCTTGTTCTACATGGCTGGTGAGTTAGGCACAGCTAACGGCTGCCCTTTCTTCCAGAATATCTTTTCAGGGTTGTTTGTAGAGCACCCCGCTTTGAGAGATAGTCTGTCTTCCTCCACAGCAGTGGGCAGGCTAGCTTTCTGATACTATGGGTTGGCTGTGGTTTGCTCCTGAAGCAATTCATGTATTGGAGGCTTGGTACTTAGTGTGATGATATTAGGAGGTAGTGGGACCTTTAAGAAGTAGGACCTAGTCTGAGGTCATTACTGGCCCCTCCTCTCACCCTGGTTGCCTGTCTCTTCAGGGAACAGAGCTCTCCCTCTTACAGGCAATCCTGCTGTGATGCCACCTGCCATGATGTAGGATGCAGCCATCAGGGCCTGCTTGCCAGAGCCAATGCCATGCTGTTGGGGCTGTCAGCTTCTAAAACTATAGGCTTAATGTAAGCCTTTCTTCACAAGTTATCCAGCCTGAGGAATTTTCATGCAGTAATAGAAAAGAGATTCATATACTGGTCATTTAAAAGTATCCAAGTTTTCTAAACTCACCTCTTCTGTAATCCAGCCTTTTACCTAATCAAACATTCTTTTGGGCCCATCTGCATTACTCCATAGAATTCAAAATCAAGGAGAATTGACCCAGAGGTGCTGATACTCTGGCGGATTACCATGAATAATGAAGTCCTTTGTCTGTGAGCCAGCCACCCTAGGTCTTCTGCCTGCATTTCTGCTGTGGCTTGTGGTTTCCTGAAAGGAGGCTAAGTTCCCAGATCTTTCACTGTTGTTGTTTTTCAAAAGAATAGATGCTAGTAGAGAGATGGAATTCTGGAAGAATCTTAAGGAAATCCTGGTCCTTAATAGAATTTAAAGGAAGTTCATGACAGTTAACAAATTTGTTGACTAAGGCAGTAGTGACTGTCTGCTGTTTCTTGTTAATAAAGAGGAAGCAGGGCAGTGGTTGCCCATGAGTCACAGACACCATTTCTCCTGCAGGGCATCCCCGTAAATGTGACAGCTGGGCTTCCGCCCACCCAACTGAAACAACTTGGACAAAGATTCACCCTGAGTGAATAGAATGTTTCCCTGCCTTTCGGATAGTAGTTTAAACAAGAGTGCGTCCTGGATGAGAATAAAGAGAAATGCATGATTTCTGCAGGCAGAATCATTAGAACTTTGGTTTTCTTCAAGACAAACAAGGGTAGAACGTGTAATACTTGACAAGGAAGAATGGCAACAGCTGTGACACCTTAGCTCCATAGCTCAGACCTTTGGTACTGTATCATGCCAACTCTATCTAGAAATAAAGACTTCTTTTCAGTGTTTAGCTAGACTAAACAGTATACATTTAAAGATCTGTATTTAGAGTAAAAGTATCTGTAAAAATCAAGAGAATAGTAAATGCAAAATTACAGGTAGTGCTTGCTTCAGAAGATGCAGCATGGGATTATGAAGAGGAAGGAACACTTAGGTAGCTGTGGAGATACTGGTAATTTTCTAGCTCTTAAATTTGGTACGGGCTCACAGGTTTTGTTTTTATTATCATGCTTCATAAGACTATTTTACATATTCTTTTCTAAGTTTCAAATACTACATAGTAATGTTTTGCAGTCGTCTTAGAATTACTAAATTGCTATAATTTATATAATATCTGTTAGATCCTTATGTGGGTTTTAGTAAGCGAAGGGTAATATCTTCCCTTAAAGTCCCTGTTATGGTTTGTGTCTAGGTGTCCCCTAAAGCCTCCTGCAGTCAAGGGGCAGCTTCTGGAGCTTGTGATTGATTGTTGTGGGTGC
>NDGN011401102.1:0-13299 GCA_002564285.1 Tympanoctomys barrerae | reverse complement strand
GAGGAAGGGAGGGAGGGACAAGGCAGGGAGGGAGGAAAGGAGGGATTCCCTTTAAACATGTATAATATGCCCTGCTGATTCTAGAAGGAAATCTCAAAGAATGCCACCATTTTCAACATCAGAATGCACTTCTCCTTCAGTGACTGTATTTATATTTTTCAGAACACAAATACAATTAAGTATTCTTTAATACTTAATTAAAGTGAGATAGCTCAGCGGACTAAGCACCTGCTTGGCAAGCACAGGGACCAGGGTTCAGTCCCTGGTACCAAAGCCACACTGCCCTGGCCCTGGATGCACTAAGCCAGCCACCAAGACTGGGCATTGTGGCACACGTCCGTAATCCCAGCATTGGGGAGGATGAAAATAGGAGGATCCCTACAAGTCCGAGTTGCATAGTGAGACCCTGTACCAAATACATTTTTTAAAAAAGAATTTTCTATGGTGAGTTTTTATGGTCAGTGGGTATCCTCAGGAATATGGGGAATATTTTCCCATTCATTTCATTCCTCACTAGTTTGAACCTGGGATGAAAGATCACAATGGGTCAGGAGGTCCTGTCCACGTAATTAGAGAGGTTTTTTTTTTTTCTTTTATCTAAATGTACCTTGTTAAAGTATATCAGTGTCAGCCAGGTTAATTGGAACTTTAATACATAATTGATGTTAATTTATGGCCCTTTTTGTTCCAGGATTCTACTGTAGACCTTAAAGTCAGGATACAGTTTTCTTGTTATTAATTATATACAGAAAGCCAATATCCCCTTTGAGAAGAGATCCATGTCATCTGTAGCTTATTAGCAATCCAGTGTGTCAGCCATAGGTCACTTTTCCATGTTGTTCTCCCTAAACTCTATACCATTCTATAAAATAATACATTAATTACAGTAAGCAACAACTAGAATTATGAGCTAAGGCCCATACATACTGTATATTCAAATGTTTAACATGCAGTATTAAAATATATTTCTATAGATTCATTATATTTCACAGGGCTAGAGAAACTAGTAACATTTTAAAAATCAATGTAACATTTTGGAACCAAAATTATCTCCACAAATATGAGAGCAACAATACTGCCACTACAGAGCTATCCTGAATACAGAAAGCCAAAGAAAGATGACAAAATTTAGGGGAGAGTTTCACACTGTTGCCACTGAGGGTCTAATTCTTGTTAATCGTTCTTAGGGAGGCAGAGGGAGGAAAAAATGGTGTACCCCAAATCCAGTGAAGGGTTTGTGTTTTAATTTGCTTCCAGTGTGAGAACTAATGTTGACTTAAGAATTCATCATGAAAATAAAGGGTCATAAAGGTCTTGGTGTTTGGGGGATGTTTCTTTGTTGTCTTTTTGAGACAAAGTCTTGCTATGCTATTCAGGCTGGCCTTGAGCTCACTTTGTAGCCCAGGCTGGTCTCAAACTAGTGATAATCTCAGGATTCTACTGCAGACCTTAAAGTACTCAGCCTCCCGAGTGCTGGGATTACAGAGGTGTACCACCACGCCTGGCCCATGAAGGACTTGTCTACTACATACTGTTTCATGTTGTCCAGAGTGGCTTACCCCAAACTTCAAGCTAAAACCTGAGGAGAGGGTTGAATTCAGGAGTATGAACTCATTTCACCAGTAGCAGACCTAGATTTGCAGATGGCCAAAAGATGCAAATTTGCCCAATTTGCCTAGTGAGCAAAACAGGCGGCTCACTACTCTATTTTTGAAAGAGTGAAGAACGGATGAGCTTATATAAATCTAATATGCTGGATTTTCTTCAACTTCACTACTACAAGGTCAATTTTTCATTGCCACAGTATGTACCCAGATATGACATAAGGCAATAAGCAGCAGGGTGTCTCCCACTGGGACATGACACAACATGATGTGTCAAGTTTCTTTGGAACCTTTCATGGGATCCAGTATCAGCCAAAAGGAGGTCATTTGAATTATCAGATGATTAATTAATTAGATAGTGTATTGTCAGAGGCCGATGAATCCAGGGACAATGAGGCTCTATACAGGCATTTTTGGACACAGAGGAAAACATGACTTTTTTTAACATACCTAGTAAATGAAAAGAAACTAAAGTTGAAGGACTTCAATTATTCTTTGTTCAATGTGCATCCACAAACAGCTGCTCTCTATGTGCCAGATGTGGTGGGAAGCATGTTTGGAAGTAGAGACTTTCCTGCCCTCAGAGTGGATGTCCAAGCTGAAAATGTGAAGCCTTCCTGGAAACCATCCAGACATTTGGAGAAAGCTGGGGGCTGGCCAGATAGCTCAGCGAATTAAAGTACCTGCTTAGGCAGATGCAGGGGTTGGGGGCCAGGAGTTCGATCCCAGGCACCACATGCCGTGCAGCCCTGCCCCTGGGGCACACTGAGACTGGGCGTGGTGGCTCTCACCTGTAGTCTTAGCACTTGACGGGCTGAATACAGGAGGATCACTACAAGTCCAATCTGTGCAGTGAGACCCTGGAAAGCTTGTACTCAATACATAAAAATGAATATTTGTATCAATTAGTGCTTACTAGAGAAGACTTAATGCAAGATATGCAAGCATATAAGAAAGTACAAGATTGGCTTACAAGGGCCGCCCACAGAATTCTGTGAGGAAGAGTGCAGATGGCTGTGTGTGTGCTGGAGACCCACGTGTCCAGTACCAAGCCTGGAGCGCAGAGTAGCGTCCTGCATGGGTCCACATCAGGCCAAAGGCTGGAGGCTGAACTCTCCGCCAGAAGACAGATAACATCCAAGGCGAAAGTGGAGAGCAGAAGTCCTCAGGAGAAAAACAGAAGCCCTTCTTCTTAGTGTCCCTTTTATAGCATTCAGGCAACAATCCTGCCTAGAGTGGTCACACCCAGCACTGTGCTGAGCCAACTCAGTTGGGCATTATTTACTCAAATTGACACAATCAATCAACTGTGGATATAGCTCAGCACAAGTACCTGCCCGGCAATTGCAAGGTCCTGAGTTAGATTCCTGGTAAAACACCCCCCCACCCCCCCCAAAAAAAGGCAATGAATAAAAAATAGGAAGTATTTCTAGGGCTTTGTCGCTGTTCATTTTTTAAAGAAAGCTGTTATATTTCAGTAATAAGGGTAATAAATAGCAAACTTTTTTAATGTAGTGATGAAATCCGGGCGTCCAATACTTTTGTGAGTTAAATGTAAAATACATGTCCTTTGTAAAAATTTAATAAGACAGTCCTTTGAAGAGATTGTTGGCAGGCATGGTGGCACATACTTGTCATCCCATCATTCAGGAGGCTGAGGCAGGAGGATGGCTGAGTTCCAGGCCAGCCTCAGCTACAGAGAGTTCAAGGCCAGCCTGAAATGCGTAGTGACACCCTGTCTCAAAAAGACATATATATATATATATACATACATATACATATATGTATGTATATATATATATAATTTAAAATAAAGGGATTATCTTTTTTTACTAAAGGCAGAGATGTCAGACACAGCAAATACTCACTTTTCTAGAAGCAGCTAGACTAAAGGCTGCCAAGATTGTAAGTTCCTTTATACATATTTAGAAGGGTTGTCTTTTTTTTTTTACAATCAATGGCAATTAATGCATCATGCAGAATCATTGTCAAGTGCATCTCTTAAGTACCTATTTGCATAAAGTTCTGTCCTAGGCATTATAATACAGAATAAACATGTAGTTCACACTCTGCAATCTAAGAGGTAAAGTGCATTTCAGTATTCCAAACTAAAAAGCTGGGCTTGGCTCAGGACCCCCCTCCCCCAACACATGTGATTAGCGCCAAGGACCTTCGAGGCTCTCCATCTGCAAAATGAAGACGTACTACGCGCTCTAGAGCCCAGTGGTGGCCAGCAGCAGCTCTCAGCACTATCTGTGCTATTTTTAATCATGATAGGATTAAAATCAAAATTTATCAGAATATTAGGATTTTTAGAAAAGAAGAACTCTGGTGAACCTTCACTGTTTGAGTCAAACTAATAAAAACTCACAGGTCTTCCTCTGAAGACAGCTGATACAATTGCAGCTACCTCTCTAAGACGCTCTGCAGAAGAGTATTTTTCTGGGTCCCTCCCTGCCCCTCTTCCCTCAGCAAGGCCAGCGCTGTGCAGCATCTCTCTCCAGCACACCTGTGATGGTCTCCCCCCCGTCGCTGTCCCCAACCCGGCCGATGCCCCACGGCATCGCAAGCAGTGTGCTCTCAGTACAGCTCATTGTGTCTCTCCAAGTTCTCTCCTCCTTAACTGATAACCTTCCCCTCTTATTTCACTGAAAAGATGGAAGCAAACTGAAGAGAATGTCCACAGAATCCTGCCACCAATTCCACCTCCCTTGCTGTGACCTGGACGAATGACTAGCAGCCTCACCTGGGGCCTGCCTCGTGCGCCAACCCCACCCCTGCCACCTAATCCCAGGCCACTCAGCAGTGATTCTCCCTTGCCGACATGGCCAGGGTTTCCTTCTCTACTGCGTCGTTCCCATCCACATACTACAATCCATCTCATTATAAAAAAGAAAAATCTCCCTAAACTTCGCCCGCCCGATGCCCAGTGCCGGCTCCTTCCAGGCTGAACCTTTTCCCTGAACCTGAGATTCCTGCACTCACCCTCTCCTCTCCCCTTCGCCCCTGTGACTCTCCCACATGGAGATCTCAGAGGCCTCTCCAGGCCGCAGGTTCACGCCTGCGCCCAGTCTTCTCCAATACTGCTCCTTGGGACGGCAGATTTCCTCACCACAGTATACCAAAAGCACCCTACTGAAGCGCAGGAGTCAAACTCCCTGCCTGTCAGCAGAAGGCCCGCCATTTCTCAGCACGCCTCCTCCCGCTCAGGCCTAGCCCACTTATCCCCATCTTCTAAATGACAGTATGCACCAAAGGACCTCTGTTTCAGTCCACAAAAAGCCACACAGGTGAGGCAGTCCCATAAGGTGAATCACCTGCTGTCCTTGTAGTTGGCTTAGTTTGGACAAGGATACTCTGTAGCAAGTATCTTTGGCAAGCACAAATCACCGACCATTTCTCAGCCTGTCACAGCAGCCCTCTACCAGCCTCCCCAATGTTTCCGCCCTTGTCTCACTTCACACTGTTCTCAACACGGCCTCCAGAGCTGTCCTCTTCCTCTCCACTCAAATACTGCCTCTCCTCTGCTCTCAGCCTGGAGTGCTTCCCCACCTCAAGCACAGTGAAAGTCTGGGCCCCCTTTGTGAGTACAGTTCCATGTGTGACAACAGCCCCTTCGATTCCTGACCTCCTGGCCTTCCGTTTCCTCCTCATGCATCAGCTCCATCTCTTCTGTTCCAGGACCTCTGCTCTTGCTCTTCTCTCTGGGTCCCTGGGGGGCCAAGTTCTCCCACATCCAGGCCCAGAACTCCAGGCACACTGTGCTAGCCCTGAAACTGGGTGTGGTGGCACATGTCTGTAATCACAGTGCTGGGGAGGCTGAGACAGGAGGATCACTATGAGTCTCAACTGCATAGTGAGACCCTGTACCAAATAAATAAGTAAATATTTTTTTAAAGAAAGAAAAGGACCAGATTTCCTTTGGTGTGGATGAGAGTGCAGAGCAATAGGTACTTTATATTCTGCTGATAAAAGCAGAAATTTCCGCATCCTGTTTCCTGGCTTATTGGCTGGGAAAGATCCCCAGTCCTAACAGCGCAGATATTTACTCAACCCAGCAGCGTCTGTTTCTGTAATCGAGTCTAAGGAAATTGTCATGGATATGTGCGGAAAAGAAAGTGTTCATATGGATGTTATTGCAATACTCTGCAATAATGAAAAATTGGAAGCGGTCCTGAATGTCAAACAAAAGCAACTTGGCAGGATAAACTATGGTACAGTGTGGCTCCACAGTGGATTTCTGTTCAGCTAGTCACGGTACTATCATAGAAGACTACACAAGATGTACAATGCTAATAATAGATACTATATAATGAAATCAAATTTCATGAGATAATATACACAGAGAAAATGATTGGGAATAGATTATCTCTGTCTTTGGGTGATAGGGCTATGCATAATTTTATTTCCTTTTATTTGTCTTGTTATTTCCTTTTGCTTCTTCAAATAAAGACAAGCAAAAAGGAATAAAATTATTATAAAGAAGAGGTATCATCCCTATAATAAGAGTGTGTCGTTAATAACAATACTTAACATTTACTGAGCACTGAAAACATGCCACATGCCTCCCGTGTACCATCTCATTTAATTCTCAAAGAGGTGTTTTGCGGAATGTGCTGTGATTATGCTGTGGTTCAGCTCTGGCAGGTGAGACTTCATGAGCGGAAAAGCCCTTGTCCACGGGCACACGGTAAAGATAAAGCCTACACTCTTAGCTCCAATGAGGACAGGATAGGCTCTGGTTCTTTTAATGCTCCAAAGCAGCTAACTCGAAAGCCCCCAAAGACAGGGACCTCCGGTTCCCGATTCGGAAGCTCCGTGTGGCTGCTCCGCTTGTGCCTCCCCCACCACCACCCCCACCACCACCCCCGCGTTGGCGACTTCCCGCGCTTCCAGCTCTCCTGCAGCAGCCACCCCCCTCTCCCTCCAGCCTTCACCCCACCCCCACCCCCGACAACTGGGTGACCACAGAGCGTGACCACCGCAAACGTCCCGGGGCCTGCTCAGGCACCTGTGTGAGCAGGGCTCATAAACTAGACGCAGGGGCCGGGATTTCAATCCCCAGGCCTGCTGTGCAGGCCCCGCCCCTGGGGCACGCTGAGACTGTGATTGAAACTGGGTGTGGATTGAGACTGGGCGTGGTGGCGTGTACCTGTAATCCCAGCACCTGGGAGGCTGTAAACCGGAGAACCATTACGAGTCCGATCTACACAGGGAGACCCTGTACACCCTGTACTCCCTGTCCTAAATACAAAAAATTAAATAAATGAATGAAATTAACTAGAGATCCAGAACTGCAACCAAGTAGTCTGGATGTGGGAACACAGGATATTTATAGCATGTGGACTAAGGAAAGACTATTTTCCTTGTTGAGATCTCTAACATCACCAAGAAAGAACTTAGCAAAAACTGGGTAATTGGCCTGAGGTCAGGGGCTAATCATTCCCACTGAAGAATGAAGAAAAATTCACAAGATAAAATGACTAATCTGTTTCCATATAACTACAAAAGGCCTCCAACCTTCAATTACTACATTAAATATGCAACAATGACTAGTTTCAAAGAGGAAAAAAATAGTCATTGTAGTGAGCGTGTGTTAAGCAAACACCACCTCTTCATTATGCAATTACCTTCTTCCAAGAAGTGGGTATCACTACAAGAATTTCATTGCACGCATTCAGGCAAGTGGCAAATATTCCGGGCCAATTCTACACCCAAAAAGTTAAGAAAATAACTGTGCCGCGCATCTGCCAGCGCAGCGCTAGTCTTCCTCGAGCTCACCGTGCTCCTACTGCTGCTGTTGGGAGCCGCTGGGAGTTCTGAGGAGAGAGAAAAGAGGCAAGAGGACGAAGAGGAGGCCACACAGAGGAGCGCGCGGGACTGTGTTCTAAAGAGGCGCCTGGCCTCCTAAGGGGCCCAGCGGAGCTTCGGTTTGGGAGCAATCAAACGCCAAAGTCGAGGTTGGAGACTTGCCCTGACCACTCACCACAAAGCCGTCCTAGTGACTGGAGCCGGGCGCACCCCTGGGGTGCGTAGCCTTCTCTCCATCTGAAGCTGCCGGATGCGCTTGCGTCCTGATGCACCGTCCACTTCTTCCTCCTAGAAGGGCAACTCCATGAAAGCACAGACCCGGCCTGCGTCGTCCAGCCCGCAAACCTCGCTTCCACACAGATTTGTCCAGTGAGCAAAGGACTAAAAGGCAGGCAGATGAGGGAGGGCCACCGGTGAGCCGGGATCCACCGAGACTCCGGCCACTTGGGGAGGCTCGCAGGGCGACAAGCGGCAGTGGCGTGGGGCCAGAGGGAGCCAGCTCTTTTCTTTCCTGCTACCTCCCTCAGCATCCTCAGGAGGGGAACGAGTGGCCCAAAAGCCATCACTAGGCGCTTTCGCTATCACTTTGCTTTCAACAATTCCAAGGGGCTTCTGTCACTTCTGAGTAGATGGAAGAGTCAGCTCTGGGCTCACCACGGTTGCCTTGTTTTGTTTTGTTTTGTTTTGGTTGTGCCTCATCTGAGAAAAAGCACACAGAAGGGGAACTCTTATCCATGACTGAGACTTAGAGGCTGTGACACTCCCTGAGACGGTTTGCACCTCGGTGCCACGCTTTTATTTCAGGTAATATTTACACAAAGAAATGGAAGGCTTACACTCTCTGTTCATGATCTGTTATCGGCTGAATTGTGATAATGCACAGGTTTATGCTCCAAGATTCATAGGACTGCAATCTGGAAGCAGGGCTTCTCAGAAGTAATTAAGTTATAGTGAAGTTTTTGTTGCTATTGCTCTTTTTGAGACAGAGTCTCGCTGTGCAGTTCCGGCTGGCCTTGAGCTGATTTTGTAGCCCAACCTGGTCTCGGACTCACAATGATCCTCCTGTCTCAGCCTCCCCAGGGCTGGGATTACAGGCATGCACCACCCCTACACCCAGCCTCGGTAGTGAAGTTTTCATGATAGGTTGTTATCCAGTCTGACTGGTGTCCCTGTGAGGAGAAGAAGTTAGGACCTGAACATGGAAGAGAGTGAATTAAAGGCCATCTGTGGGTACCTCCAGGGAGCCACATGCAGACCAAGGGAAGAGGTCTCAGGCAAAGCCAGACCGACAGAAACCATGGTCACAGCCTCCTGTCCCCAGAACTGTGAGAACTCAAGTTCCTGCTATGGAAACCAGTGGGTCTGTGGTATTTTATTATGAAAGCCCAGGAAAACTAGTTCCAAATCCAAGTGTGTAAAGTTTGAATTTGTTAAACCATCCAATTCAGAAGCCCTGGATGTAGCTCAGGGCAAAGCACCTGCCCACCATGTGGGGAGCCCTGGGCTTGGTTCCTGGTGCTGCGAACAAAAGGAAAAATGGAAGGACAGGAGGAAGGAAAGAAGAGATTGCTATTCAAGTCTTTAATAACAAGGAAAGGCAAGTGGGTAATTGTTTGTGAAATACAGAGTTGATTGATCTTTTCCTAGTGTGAGCCAGTGTTTGTCAGGCTAAGGGTAAGACAGAAGTATCCTTTGATTTTTCTGCCTCAAGAAAAAATTTCAAGCCCAAGAAAAGCTTTTGGTAAATAAGAAAAGAAAAATGCTCTGTGTAAAATTTGAAGAAAAAAAAAAAAAACCCTCCCCTAATCTTAGATTGCAGATTATGACCTATTACAAATTAATTTATGTATGTAGTAGAGTACCCTGCAAATGCTGCCATGGGCTGTTTTGTTTGTTTTGTTTTGTTTTTCCTGGAACCAGGGATTGAACTCACGCCCTTGCGCTTGCCAAGGAAGCACTCATTCCACTAAGCCATCTCCCCAGCCCCATGTTTTGTTTGTTTTAGCTTTTAGAAATCCAAACACAGCCAATCACACATGCACATCTTATTTTGGAGAGGGTAAAGTATAAAGTGTGTGACAAATAAACAAAAAGAAAAAAAATTTTAAGTGTGTGTGTGTGTGTGTGTGTACTAGAGATTAAATCCAGGGCTTTGCAAATTGTAGGCAAGCACTGTACCACTGAGCTATATCCCTAGCCTAGAAAGTTGAATTCCTACTATATAAAACACAGCTTATTAATCATAAGAAAAAGAGAACCAACACAATAATAAGTAAATGAATGATGCATAAATCAATCCACAGATTGGGGGATAGCTCAGCCATATGGCACCTGCCTGGCAAGTATGAGGTCCTGAGTTCAATTTCTGTTACAAAAAAAAAATCACTTCACAAAACATGGAATGCAAATGTCTTACTAATAAATTTTTATTATTATATATTATTATATATGTATATGTACATGTATTGGGCCTCTGGTATGCACCCAGCATTCTACCAGACACCAGCTGTAAGGTCGCCAATAAAAACTGCCCTGCTTTGAATATTAAATGCAATTCACCACCAAAGAAATTCAAATTTAAAAGGTATAAGGGGGGTCAGGAGATAGCTCAGTGGCTTAAGCACCTGCCTAGCAAGCACAAGGTCCTGACTTCGATTCCCAGTGCCCAAAACAAGAAAGAAAACAAAAGATAGAGTAGAATAAAAAGGTGTAAAGGACTAAGCAGAGAGCACATGCCAACATGTGCTCAGGATGTTAACCTTGCTGTCTGTAATAGTGAAATCCGATGCCACCTCTCTGGTCAGTCATTGGTGAAGGTGCTGACCCTGAATGCTTTATAAAAACTGTTTGGTGTCATTGAAAAATGCTCACAACAAAATATTTTTTAAAAGCATAAACCAAAACTGAAAATAGCTGGGAGGCTAGGGCAGAAGAATCACGGAGAGTTCAAGACCAGCCTGGGCTGCATAGTGAGACCCTTCTCAAAAGAAAAAAAAAAACAAAAAACAAAACTGAAGCTAGCAATAGTCTGGTATCAATGTTTGGATCTATGTAAACACTATATTTTCTAGAGTAAAGGTATTATTCTAACATGAATGAAGGGTAGAGTTTTTTTTTAAATAGCCAAAATGAATGCTTTTGACAAAGATGCCATCTTACACCTTAACTGCCAGGGAAACCATCTAAACGTGCTATTTTGCTTTTCTAGAATTGATATAAACTCCATGGAGGTCTGCACCATTGTTTTTTGACTTTGCACACATATTCCCTTTGGGATGATCCCAAACCGGAACACAGCAGGGCGAGGAAAAGCTTCCCTTTGGCAGCAACACGCCAGCCCTCCTCCCGGAGCCCTAAAATGCCACTTTATTGTCTAAATTATGTTATGCGGGAAAGGTGAAAGTCAGCTTACCCGCCTTCGTAAGATAAACACGGGCTCTAACATAATTTCAAGCCCCAGCGAGGCCCGCTGGGGACTGAGAGGCGCGCTCAGCAGGCCCTGGCTCCTGCGCCCGCTCGCCAGCGCCCTGCCCATCCCGGCGGCCGCCGGGGGCCTCGCAGGGCTCTCGGCGGTGAACTGGAGGGGTAAAGGTCGCGCCTACGATGGGTCCAGGACACAAGGTAAAAAATGAAAATTAAGAAAGGGTACAGGGGTTGGGCTGGCGAGATGGTAAGCGCTTGCCTAGCAAGCGCAAGGGCCTGAGTTCAATCCCTGGTTGGGGGCAGGGGTACAGGCCACCCTGCAGAGGCTCCCCCCACGCTTCGAGCCTCTGTCCCGACTTCCTCCACTGCCGCCTTGGGGTTGGGACAGGGCCCTTGGAGATATTAAAAGATTTCCTACCCTGAAACAGAGATAAAGAGATTGAAAATGTGCTGAGACATATTTACCTAAAACGCAGTTTGCCCCGGATGTAACGCGAATGTGCTGCCCAGTGAAGCAGGCTGTGATGTTCCGACAGCCCATCTTTCAGCATTAAGTGAGAACTGTAGGATCTCGAGACAATGCCATCCGCTGTGTGATGGAGGCCCAAACTGAGCTTAGGGGAAGTTTGTCTGCTAATGTGGTACATCGCTGATGCGTCTGTAAATGTCATTTAGAATAGGTTTTGCTAACCCCGTAGGAATTGATTCCAAAATGGCTTTGCTTCATTTCTCCAGAGTCATGTAAACACACTTTTAATTCTACCCACTTCAAAATCCCTAGCAGGGAATGAAGAAGAGATTGGAAGCTCTTGTTCTAAGACTAAGAATTTAAGAGTGGAAGTTTTCAGAGATGAGCTTGGAGCGCCCCCGAGTGGACAAATATGGGCGCTACAATTCTGTCAGGGTGACTTGGGGTTGTGTGCTGTGCCTTCCGTCCACCGTAGCTCACGGGTTAATTTTCTCTGCGCATCTGTGGCTTGAATCATCTTTTCTTCATGAATGCTTCCCAGCTGATGATAAAAAGTGAAAACATCTTCTTGGAAAACTCATGGCTGTGTTGTTCCCACTGTCACATTTGGAAGCAGATAGAATAAAATGTCAGGGACAACAGTAAATGTTTGCTCCTGTGCCAGATTTCAGCAATTAACAGTGGCAGAGGCCCGGGATGGGGACACACACCTGTAATCCCAGCACTCGGGAGATTGAAGCAGGAGGATCGATGGGAGTTCGAGACCCGCCTGGGCTACAAAGTGAGTTCAAGGCCAGCCTGAACTGCATATCGAGACCCTCTCTGAAAAAGACTAAATAAATAAATGCAAACATTGTACTTGTTTATCATGTACACTTTCATACACTTAGTTTCCCTAGAAAAAGTGTGGCTTAGAAGTTTGTTTTCTGTCAGAGATTATCAATCTTTATCGGAGTCATGTTTTCAAGTTACATTCAAATAGATGTTTTCCTTAAAACCCTTTTAATGCCCTGTAACCAAAGCCCCAATTCATCTTTTATTGATTGATTGATTGATTGATTGATTGATTGATTTTAGGGAAGGGTCTACAGGTCTATAGGGTCTCACTACTAGGTCGGACTCCTAGTGATCCGCCTGTTTACAGGTTCCCAAGTGCTGGGATTACAGATTCACGTCACCACGCCCAGTTTCAATTGCACTCTCAGTTCACCCCCAGGGGCGGGGCCGGCACAGCAGACCCGGGGATTGAACCCCCAGCCCCTGCGCCTGCTTGCAGGTATGTTAATCTGCTGAGCTATTTGGCTGGCCCCCAATTCATCTTTTAGAAATAATTCATGGGTCCAAATGACTGAAAATGCAGCTCAAGGCTCAAGCGAGGGTTGATCAGAGACCCAAGCGGGTCACCACATTGGCGGTTTCCTTCTGTTTTTATGCTTTGTCTTGCCAGATACTGGCTTTAGTATATGCATCAACTCATTCAAGGCTATAGGAAAGGGCTAATTCAGTACTTTCTAAGGATAAAAATGGCTGAGTCATTTGAAAGGCAGTATTTTTTCCAAAGAAGTAACTAATCTATAGATGAGACAGCTTTTAAGGGATGGCACTTGGCCGTGAGCATGTTAGGTGCACAATGAAGGAACTTGTGGGCCTTTTGCCAGGACACAGTGTCTAGGGTGCCAGTCAAGGGGGCTTTGGCGACTGCCACTGGCAGCCCAGGCTTCACACGTCACACCAAACTCCTAGGGTGAGGGGGACTTAGCAAACCTGCGGTGTCGCCTCCTCAGGGTCTGGAAGTAACAGACGCTGAGAAGGCACCTGAACCTAAGTTTCACTTCAGGAGAGCTTAAGAGTCTCTGTAAACGCGAGCAGGCTCAAGGTTTTACACAGCCAAGCTTGTTTATTTGTCAAGAAAGAGCTGGTGTAGGGGCTGGGGAGATGGCTCAGTGGAATAAGCACTTGCCTGGCAAGCGCAAGGGCCTGAATTCAATCCCC